>CM060321.1:7312421-7334921 GCA_030674155.1 Stramonita haemastoma | reverse complement strand
GTGTGAAGTAGACACAGCTATTAAACAATTGAAGAAGGGGAAGTCCCCTGGAATCGATAACATACCAGCTGAACTCATAAAAAATGGAGGGAATGAAACAGCAAGGCGATTCACAGATCTTTGTCAGAAGATCCACGACACCAAAGAATGGCCAAAAGAATGGACACAGTCTCTTGTAATACCCCTGCCAAAGAAAGGAAACCTCAAGCAATGTCAGAACTACAGAACCATCAGTCTCATAAGCCATCCTAGCAAGATCATGCTGCAGGTAGTCCTCAACAGACTGAAAAACCAAGCAGAAAAACTCCTGGCAGAAGAACAAGCGGGCTTTAGACCAAAACGCAGCACAATGGAACAAATTTTCAACCTGAGAATTCTGATAAAGAAGCATCTCCAACACCAAAAAGACTTGTACCACAATTTTATAGACTTCAAAAAGGCCTTTGACAGGGTATGGCATGACGGCCTCTGGCAAGTACTCAGGCACTTCAACATTGACAACTGCCTAATTGAAGTCATCAAGGCTCTGTACGAGAATGCAAGAAGTGCAGTTTTCATGAACAATCACGTGGGCGAGTTCTTCAAGACCACGGTTGGGGTTCGCCAGGGCTGCCTTCTCTCACCTGTACTCTTCAACCTCTTCCTCGAAAACATCATGACAGAGACACTGCAAAACCACCACACTTCCATCTCCATTGGTGGAAGACCCCTTTGCAACCTCAGATTTGCAGATGACATTGACCTCATGGGCAGCAGCAAACAAGAACTGCAAATCCTCACAGACAGTCTAACAGATCGAGCGAGCGCATACGGCATGGAGGTCAGTACAGAGAAATCGAAGATCATGGTCAACAGCGCGAGTAATGACATCACGGAAATAAAGATGAATGGAGAAACACTAGAAGAGGTGAACCAATTCAAATACTTAGGCTCCATCCTAACAAAAGATGGCACATCAAACAATGAGGTGAAAGCTCGCATTGCAACAGCAACATCTGCTCTAGTCAGACTCCAGAGGATCATCAGAAGCAACAACATCAGCTTCTGCACCAAATACCACCTCTACAAATCCCTCATGATATCTATCCTCCTATATGGCAGTGAATCATGGACTCTGACAGCAGAGTTAGAGAGAAGAATCCAAGCATTCGAGAACAAGTGCCACAGAAGACTCCTCAAAATATCATACAAAGAACACAAGACCAATAACTATGTGAAAGAAGAAATCAAAAAGCGTGTGGGCCCCCAAGAGCCTTTGCTCTCCACCATAAAGAGGAGAAAGCTGATGTGGTTTGGTCACACCACAAGACACAACTCCCTAGCAAAAACCATCTTGCAAGGAACAGTCGAGGGCAAGAGAAGAAGAGGCCGCCAAAAGAAATCATGGGTTGACAACATCAAAGACTGGACTGCCCAACCCCTGCAACGCCTCCTACTAGCCACACAGGATCGTGAAGCATGGAAAAAGATCTCTGTTGTGTCTTCTCTCATGTCCCCCCTACGTCCTTTGGGACATGGGACTGAGTGAGAGAGTGAGTGAGTGATAGTTGCACAGTTTTAATCGAGTTTTAAAATATGACGAGGTGACAGCCCCGATATGGCCTGTGTGGTTGGCAGGGCTCTAAGCAACATCATTGGATTGGGTTGGATTGGTTTGACCTGGAGAAATTGGTTTCAGTGACTACAATCGTTAACAGTATTTCAGGTTGGTTTTTCGTGGTCTGTTATATTTCCCAACAGCTGTTAAAGGTGCCTTTTGTATTGTTTTGATTGTTCTTTTTTTCTAAAATTTTAAACTTTTCTTTATTTCTTAGCCTAGTGCATGGATCTTGTGCAGTTTCAACCACAATATCATCTGTTTCACCGTAACTGTCATCATGGCAAAACGCTAATCTGGCCTGTATGGCTGAATGCAAAAATTCTCACCAGTGGTGAACCTAGGAGCCCTAGCTGAGGAACGAGATAAAAAAAAAGAGTAAAGTTCCAATGTCTGAAATGTTGATGATATAGGCAACACTGTTGAAAAAAAAAATCACATGAATGAACTACCGTAAACTACACTGATCAGAATGCATAAAAGTTGTGGATGATGATAATCATTACAGCAAAAATGATCCTGACAACGGTAGAAAATCTACCTGGGTAATTCAAACCTGTCAGGAAAAGGTGTCAAATGAATTCTTCTTCTTTTTGGTTTTGAAGGGTCTATTCATTCTTTGAAGAAATATCATGCAAGAAATAGTATGCATGAGAACTTTGGTAGCTTTTGACGTTGCAGGCGGCTTTTTTGTTACTTTCTTTTCTTAAAGTGCAATGTAAATGCATTCAATAGGCAGTGATATGGATCCTTTTGCTACATTTTCCTCCTCTCATCACACACACACAGACATACACAGATACACAGAAAAAATCGGTTATAGTGAACCTAAAGACAGCACAGAAACACACTTGATAAAGAAACCTTTAACCCTCTTACTCCCGATCCAGGATTTGCCAGGATTGAATAATTACACCCTTCCCACAAGTCTCCATCTGGGATTTGCCGGGATTTACACACAGTAGATTTCCATCACGCTGTGACCATCACTAATTGCTACCACATCTCAAAGCTCTATCAGGCCAGAAGGAGAAACCCTGTTGAGTGTCTGGAAGTAATTATAGCTGCTGGTATGTACTTAGAAGGAGGAAAAAGGCCAGCCAGCATGTGTGCCTGACCTGATTTCGTGATGGAATGTGAAATCTAGGGGCAGTTTGTGTTCAGAGACACAGAATGCAAGAGGGTTAAAGGGAGTTCATTTCGAATAAAACCCCTGTAACGCCTTTCAGTCTAGCGCGCAAAATAGCACAAAACACAAAAGGTTGGAAAAAACACACAAGTATCAATTCTGCATAAATTTTTTAATAATCTTTAATAATAGCAACAAAAGAAAAAAAAACACCACATGGCAAACAGTAATGCCACGGCACTTTTCTTCCTCTCCAATTATCTTACTTTGTCATATTACTGTTATTGTTTACATTCATAAACCAAGTCTGTCACACACACACACATACAGACACACATACAAACACACACATTCAAACCACACACACACACACATTCAAACACAAAACCACACACACACACACACACACAAACACACATACACACACACACACAAACACACATTCAAACACACACACACACACACACACACACACACACACACACACACACACACACACACACACACACACACACAAACACACACACACATTCAAACACACACACACATTCAAACACACACACACACACAAACACACACACACACATTCAAACACACACACACACACACACACACACTTCTCGAACAGCTCAGTGGCAAATCAAATCGAAGCATTCACATTTGTACAGATCAGAAGATGACAGTCTTACCACCCTGCTATTCTGTACCATCTAGTTTACAGTCATGTTGATAAACACAGGTGATTCAGATTTGGTGGGGGGTGGGGGGTGGAGGAGAGAAGAGGGGGTGGAACAACCTCAAAGCAAACAGAAGAAAACATCACCAGCACTTTTAGCAGTTGTAAAAATAAAAATTTTGAAGAAAAACAAAGAAAAAGTGCAAAAAAAAAAAAAAAGGGCAAATGCTGGACATCAATGGAAAAGCACCTCAATGTTCCTTCCAACTCCCCCCTAACCCCAACCGCCCCCCCCCCCCCCCCCACAAAAAAAAAAACAACCAAAAAAATTTGGGAGGGAAACATTCTTTTTTTTTCTTTTTTTTGTTTTTCCAAATCAAAGCTATACAGAGTCTCATCATTAAAGTTCATTGAAGACTGAGCACACACAGTCAAAACGCAATCAACTGAAGAGATCTTCAAACGCAGAATGAATGTACGGCAGCAGATCTGAGGCCATCATGGAGCGGCCGTGTTGAAAAAAGGCCAGACGGCCACATTCCCGCACCAGTCGACAGGCCATGTAGCTGGCCAACACACCTGGCCCAAGAGGGATAGCTCTGCACAGACAGACAGACAAAACAAAGATCAGGAATGGTTGTGATAGTGTAACAGAGTGCAGATATTTGATCTGCTGCATCTCTGTACAACTTCTCGGCGACGATAGCAGGGTCAGACAGTGGGAATGTGGCCTCGACAAAGAGGCTGCTTAATTACTACAATTTACCGCTACGGGCGAAGTGCATGCAGAAGACGGCTTTCAATCACCCCCCAACGATACAGAATGTTGCACAATTCACAAGTGTGGATGTAAATTTAGATCCACGACGCTGCGATTGGCAGTCCCGATCACATGGGAAGTAATCTAATTACCGCCCCGTCACAACAGTATGGTAGGAATAAGTGGCATGGGAACAGTGTGACAGGTATGCCACAGATGAAGTGATAGTTATAGTTAAAGTGATAGTTAACAGGAGTTAACGTCAGTACTGACTCCACTTCCCCCAAAGTCTTTCAGATGAGACTATAAATCGAGGCCCTGTGTGTGAATGCACACAGAACATCTTGCGCACAGGTTAAATCCTGTTATGTTCCACTTTTTGTAAGAGTAGGCCATCGTGTGTGTGGTGGGAACAGATGACAAGATTTACAAAACTGCATATCACACAGGGACTGGATGTAAAAAAGCATATGATTGCTTGTTCCATTATCCGCGATGTAAAAGAATAAAATATAAAAGAATAAAATAAAATAAATAAAATAAAATAAATAAAATAAAATAAATAAAACACACTCACACACAAGAGACAACAAAAAACCCACCAACCCCTATTCCTCCAAACAAAACAAAACAAAAACAACACCCACTCCCCCCCTCCCCCCCAAAAAAAACCCAATCAAAACTCAACCCATCAAACAAACCCCCCTTACCCCCCCAAAAAAACAACAACCCCAAATCAAGGTTATCTACCGACTCACTCAGTTTCGGAGCGTGCCTTGTGTTTCTGCAGACTCCAGTTGTAGAAGGTGGCCACAGACCCTGACAACACATCCCCCTGCCCCCCACACCTCCTGGGGCTGCCGTCTGTACTGCACAGGATCACTGCACACACACACATGCATGCATGCATGCACGCGCACGCACACACACGCATGCACGCACACACACATGCATGCACACACACATATACACACACACGCACATGCACGCATGCATGTGCATGCATGCACGCCCACACACACATACATGCACACACACACATGCACACACACACGCACACACACACACACACACACGCATGTACATGCACACACATACACATGCACACACATGCACGCACACACACGCACGCACATACACAAGCACACACACGCTTTTCATAAGAGTAGGCCATTGTGTGCCGGTGGGAACAGATGACAAGGTTTACAAAACTGCATACACACGGGGACTGGATGTAAAAAAGCACATGAGTGCTTATTCCATTATCCTCAATATTAAAGAATAAATAAATAAAATAAATACACACATGCACGCACGCATGCGCACACACACACACACACACACAGCAGACGGTTTCAGGAAAAAAAGCAAATGCATCGCTTATTCAATGTACCATCTAGAAATAAAAAATTGACTTGACTTGACTTGACGCACACATTCACACAATATCTTACATAGAAAAGTGCATGCATATATACATACAGGAGAGTGAGTGTGTGTACACATGTTCGCATGAATACTTGAGTACACCTATTCAGTACTCCCGAGGCTACATATGTGATTCTATCACATTGTAGTTGATGACAGGAAATTCTGAAAATCTGATCACACAACCCCCCCTCCCCCCCCAAAAACACTTGTGTACAATCAGGAGCTTACTCACATGTGGACATACACAACCACCCACACCCAAATATGCAAACATATACATGCAAGCATGTTTGCACATGCACACACACACGCATGCACGCGCATGCGTGCACACACACACACACACACACACACACACACACACACACACACACACACACACACACACACAGTCCTACTGGCTTAAAACTGTTAACAACATCATTTTATCAAGTGCAATCATCACTGTCTTGCTCTATCATCTTACTTCCTCTTCTCATTGGTTTAATGTCCATTCACTACAAGGTGATTCAGACAATGGTACATTCATGTCAAGAATGTACAGAAAAAGAGGATGAGGGGAAAGATGAACGGATGAAGAATGTAATGGATGGTAATAGGTCTATAAAATTTCATTTCCAGTGCTCTATCATCTATAAGGGGAGAAATGTAACCCCCCACAACAGATACCCTTCCCCATCTCTCACATATTTAATAACTAAGCCACAGCCACTATACTGCATCTGGTTGGTTATCTCCAAAGTCTGAATCCGGTTACATTCATAGTGGGCAAAAATAGATGCATAGACAAAATCTTACAATTGGTGAGCCTTAGAGTTTTAACCATGGAATGGGGATGAAAAAGGGAAAAAAAAAGCTCCCCCCTCCCCCATAAATCCAACACCACTCAGTCAAGAGTGCTAAATTTAGCGAATTCCTTCCTTTTACCTAGTCTAAATGTGGTCAGTTCCTGTTATAAACAGCACCAGCTTGCCCCATCTGGGCTGGGATAGGACAGATTAATTAGCATCTGAGAGGAGCTGAAAGTTGGGGGAAACTGACAGTTGTGCCCCCCCCAAAACCCCCCCCCTGGTTAGCAATTTAATAGGTTTTCAGTGTTTCCTTTATGCCATACCTGTCACTCCGTCTGACACGATGTCCTCCAGTCCTTTGCGCAGAACGGTGACGTGACCCAGCTTCTCTGCCAGGTTCTTCGTGCTGGCCAGGAGGTCACTGCTTTGGTTCAGTCGCTCTCCTGTCTGCACATTCATCTTTACCATCATCATCATTGTCATTGTCATCATCATCATCATCATCATCATCATCACACACACACACACTACCACACACACACACACACACACACACACACACACACACACATGCACATGCGCACACATGCAGGGGGACGGGATAGCCTAAAGGTCAGAACATTGTTCTGGCAATTGGATGACCCGAGTTCAATTCCTGTTGAAGGGAATTTTTCCCCTGGAGTTAACATCAATGCTGACTCCACTCTCCCCAAAAGTCTTTCGGATGAGACTGCAAACCAAGGCCCCGTGTGTGAATGCACGCAGAACATCTTGCGCACAAGTTAAATCCTGTTCCACTTTTCGTGAGTAGGCCATCCTGTGCCGGTGGGAATAGATGACAAAATTTACAAAACTGCATACACACAGGGACTGGATGAAAAAAAGCACATGAGTGCTCATTCCATTATCCTCGATATAAAAGAATTACAACCCCACCCCTCCTCAAAAAAACCCCACACACTCACACACAAAAAGGTGGCTTTCTTCTCACTATAACATGACATGGTTTAGTTCCAACGGTGTTCTTATGTACAGGCTGTTTGCTGAGCAAAGAGTGATTTTCTCAGTTATGACATAGCTTCTAGATCAGATGATCACACAAAAGTGATCAAATTTAAATCATTCACCGTAAGGTTTTCACCAAGAGAGAAAAGTTACAATAATGATGACTGAATTGTTTAAACACACCCCATAGTTCTCATCACAACTGTACCTTCTTTGAAAGAAAATAAAAACAAAAAAATTACCCCAAAACAAACAAAAAAAAGAACCCACCAGTCCATAGTACAGAAAATATCACCTGGAAATTTTATTCCTTTTTTGATAAGAAAAGGAAAAATACATCATTTTCATATTTTGTGACAGACACTAAAGGAAAAAAAAAGAAACTTAAATTCCTTCACTGACAAGAACTCAGTACTATCTTTGACTGCATGATATAAAGCTTATATCCTTGAAACATGATATAAATCTTATGTCCTTGAAACACATATTTCAAAACCTAAAATCTTGTAATGGATGTGCATGACTCTTGATGATACCAAAATGATAAACCAATGGCTCACATTCTAGTAAAACGTCAAAACAAACCTTCAAAAGATGACGAAAGAACAGAGAGAAAAGAGATGCAGGTAAAACAGCTCTTACCACTTTCTCTGTCTGTCTGTCTGTCTCACACACACACGCACACACACACACACACACACACACACACACACACACACACACACACACACTGAATCAATCTCTCTCTCTCTCTCTCCCTCTCTCCAGAGAAAAGGCTGCCCTCGTGTCTTTGCCTCCCCGCCCTCCCCCCCAAAAAAAAAATTTGGGCAGAAAAAGAGAACAAAATCAATATATGTAAATAAAAAATAATTACCTACCAAAAAAAAAAAAAAAAAGAAAAAAGAAAATCTCACCACTTTCTCAAACAGACGTTTGAACTCGATGGCGTTAGGCGTCAGGATGGCTGTTTCATACTGAGTCACCAGCTCTGGGAACTCCGTGATCAGGAAAAGTCCATCCTGATACACACCACACAAACAAACACTCACAGAAATTATATCAATTTGTCACATATAGGTATACCACATATCTATCGATCATAAAGAAGCGTAAACTTAAACTGTACGAGCATGTCACAAGATCAAAAGGACTAGCAAAACCAATACTGCAAGGCACTGTCCAAGGAGGAAGAAAAAGAGGCAGACCAAAGAAGAGATGGGAGGACAACATCAGCGAATGGACAGGCTTAGAACTCAACAAAACCCTGAGAAAGGCAGAACAGAGAGAGGAATGGAGGGAACTGGTTGTCAAGTCTTCATGGGTGCCCCCACGATCGCCAGAATAAGGGATAGATAGATAGATAGATAGATAGATAGATAGATAGATAGATAGATAGGTAGATAGATAGATAGATAGGTAGATAGGTAGATAGATAGATAGATAGATAGATAGATATACCATAGCTGTCAGTTGCCCCCACTTTTGGTTCCTCTCAGCTGCTATCCATTCCATCCCAGCTGGTGCTAATTACAGATGAAACTGACCACACTTGGACTTGGTTAAAGGAAGGGGCTAATTTTAGCACTGGGCCCTGGACTGAGTTATGCTGGATTTGTGCGCTGTGATACCTATACACACCATAACAATTGCACAGACGCACGCACTTGGGCACAAATAAAATACTGGAAGTGAAAGAGGGATAAAGGGAAGACAGAAATACGTGCACCAGTATGGCAAAGAAAACCCCCCATATAAAACAAAACAGATGATCAAATGAAAACAACAACAACAACAACAAAAACAACGTAAAACAAGAAGAA
The DNA here is from genome assembly GCA_030674155.1 of Stramonita haemastoma. Classification (NCBI taxonomy): domain Eukaryota; kingdom Metazoa; phylum Mollusca; class Gastropoda; order Neogastropoda; family Muricidae; genus Stramonita; species Stramonita haemastoma. The sequence continues at coordinate 7,325,712 of CM060321.1, read as the reverse complement.
ATAAATAATTCCAACAAAAAAGGAGAAATACATTCACTTTCTTCCGCATAGATCTCAGCAGAGAACAAAGTCTTGATGGCCTTGTCTACCTTAAGCTGCTTGTATATCTTTACAAAATAAACAAACAAACAAAACAAAACCAAATCAAATATATACATACATGTACAAATATGTTGATACATAAGTAAAGGTAAAGGTGTCTCATAACCTAGGCGGTCGTAGGGGAGCAAGGCATCAGGGACCTCAGCTTCTCTAGGGGCCAGCATATTGAGGACGGCGCCCATCTCCTCTCCCTTGCTGCTTTACCTTCCCTGACCCTAAAGCCTTCCCTGACCCTAAAGACCCACTTACAGCTGGGTGAACTGGGGGCATTGTTCTGAAGCCAAGGCGCGCAAACAGTCACCCATCCAACTGGTAACCACGCTTGACGCTGCTTAACTTGACTGGGGGAAAGCGAGCGCTCTGACCACTGAGTTATCCCGCCCCCATATATACATACACATATACCAAAAAATGTGCACACAACATTGCAACTGATTGCATTGACTGCAACATGGCAAAACACACAAAAATATATGCAACACTTACAGCATCAACCACAAGTGGAATGTTTCTGCCTTTTGCACAGTTGATCACAACCTGAAAAAAAGAGACATCTACGATAAGCAAAAAAGATTAAACTGTGCACAATTTCTTCAAATTATCACGTCAAACTCTTCGTTAGAGTTGTTAATTTCATCACTATCTATGACCTGAAGTCACTATTATCTGTCAGGCCATGTGGTTTGTATCTGTCTTCAATCGGTGAACCTTAGAAATCTACTTTAGGAATAAAAACAAAAAAATATTTGCTAGAAAGCTCGTCAATCCCTATAAAGTCAAAGTTTTCAAAATAGGTTATTTCAGCTTACCAAAAAGTCTCTCTGGCTGATGATTTACTGAATAAATTTGGATTTATCAATGAATATTTTTGTTGTTGTTGACCACTCACGGAGACAGTTTTCAAAATCTCTGGATCTCTTCCCAGGCCTGGCCCCACCACCAGGGTATGAAGACGTGGCAACCATTTCTCAAACTCAGACACTGCATTGGCCTGGTCTCTGAAAATCATAACAATCACACAATCAATAAATATAAAAAACATCTCCTTTTAAAATTGTCACCTGAATTTCCTCCACAGAAAAACTATGTAATGCAAGTATTTACCACTGAAGAACAAATTGACATCTGAATTTCTTTCACAGAAAAGCTATGTACTGCAAGTTTTTACCACTGAACAAATTGACATCTGAATTTCTTTCACAGAAAAGCTATGTACTGCAAGTTTTTACCACTGAACAAATTGACACCTGAATTTCTTTCACAGAAAAGCTATATACTGCAAGTATTTACCACTGAACAAATAGCAGCACTTTTGCAAATAATGACAGGCCAAACTGAAGAAGGTGTGTTATGCTTTTACACAAATTACCAAAAAAAAAGTGAACAGCCTTTGTGGCTTCTTGGAATTGCTTGAAATGGGCTATAAAACTGACATATTCTTCTACACACACAAACATAGATGAACACACACAGGGGCCTTGCTTCATTTCCTTTTACATTGTTTATAGCTCCACCAACTATGAAGGCCACATTGTCACTGTCTCCATGATCAATTACATATCCATTATCCTCAATATAAAAGAATAAATAAATAAACAAATAAAGTAAAATTACAAAAATTCACATGAACATCCACTTCAACTTCAAGGCCATCCTGAGCATATTCTAGTGTTTGTACATTCACTACCTGGTTGCCAGACTAAAAAGTCCTGTAATGTGTTAAGATTAAAAAAAAAAAAAAAAGTTGTCAGGTGTTCTTGAGAAAAGGTAGGTGAATGGACTGGGAAGGCAGAAATTAAGAGAGAGAGAGGAGAGAGAGAGAGAGAGAGAGAGAGAGAGAGAGAGAGAGAGAGAGAGAGAGAGAGAGAGACGAAGACAGACAGAGAGACAGAGGAGAACAGAGAGAGACACAGAGAGAGAGAGAGAGAGAGAGAGAGAGAGACAGAGACAGAGAGAAAGAGAGAGAGACAGACAGAGAGACTGACAGACAGATAGACAGACAGAGAGGCAGAGACAGAACAGAAAGGTAAGGTAAAAAACAGAAACAAAGAGAATGATAGAAAAGAGGAAATTTCCAGCACAAAATTTCCTACATATGGAGACACTATTGATATCAAAAGAGCCCTCCAGCATCCCTATGGGGGAAAAAAGGCCTTAGATGGAGCCGAAAAAATTCTACTGCTGGAGGAGAAAGAGAGTTGTTGCAAACCTGTGTCTGACAAACTCACAGAATAGGATGGACAATGAGTTCAGGGCTGTAGGACTTGATGACAGGGGCAGCATCCTTGGTGCAGAACACATGGGACAGATCAGCACCCTGAGAAAAAAAACAGAGACGGGGAAATTAATCTTCACTACAGATTGTTTGTTCTTATTTATCTATTTTAAAATTAATCTTTACTATAGGTTGTTTGTCTTATATATTTATTTATAAATTAATATTTACTATAGTTTGTTTGCTCTTATTTGTTTATTTTAAAATTAATCTTCACAATAGTTTGTTTGTTTTTATTTATCTTAAAATTAATCTTCACCATAGGTTGTTTGTTCTTATCTATTCATCTTAAAATTAATCTTCACTACAGGTTGTTTGCTCTTATCTATTTATCTTAAAATTAATCTTCACTATAGGTTGTTTGTTATCTATTTATTTATTTTTCACTATAATTTGTAACATAGTCACTTATCCTACGCCGAGGATCTGTCAGACCCATGGTTAGTTGTTTAATACAAAAATGTTAACTAAAAGTGCCATTTTCATCCAAAGATACTACTGATTTGACTTGTTACTTAAGAAAAGGACATCTTCTTGTGCACTGAACACACCAACAAATGAATTTTTTTTGGTCATAGAATAATTCTGATAACGAACAATTCAGGAGCACAGAGCTATCTTCAATAACAACGCACACAGAACATCTTGCGCACACGTTAAATCCAGTTCCGCTTTTCGTAAGAGTAGGCCATTGTGTGCCAATGGGAACAGATAACAATATTTACACAACTGCATACACACGGGGACTGGTTGAAAAAAAGCACATGAGTGCTTATTCCATTACCTCGATATAAAAGATTAAAATAAATTAAAAAAAAGAAGAAAAGTTTTTCACTTCTTACAACAATCAGCAAGATTCCACACCACACAACAATGTAATAGGAATATACTCTGCCAGCAGCAGAAACAGTATGATGTGGGGATTCTCTTTTGGAGTTAACGCTAATGTACATGACATATTCACCACAAACCTTTGACCTGCAACTTGGCTTTGCCGCCAGGTATAATGAGTGGGAGGGAACTAGTCGCTTCTTGAATTCCAAGAGTCCCTAAATTGGAAACCTCTGCTGGGACTACAATAAAATAGACAACAAAAGAGGGTTTTTTTTTTTTTTTTTTTTTTTTTTTTTACAACAATAGATTCAACACTGGTTCTGGCTGTATTCCCAATGGATAAGAATATACACACAGATCCTGTGTGCAAACGCATGCACATTGTATATACACATTAAAAGTCTATCCTTTTTTTTCAATTGGAAGAGTTCTAAGGCTAGTTATGATGGGTGGTATGGATAGCATGAACGCACCAAGCATACAATCTATGACTTGGGAGAAAGCTGGGCTTCACCAGGGTCCAGCTGACCAAAGACTGGTTGCCAGACATACATAAGTGCAGCGTCCCTATGAGTGTGACTGCTCAAGGAGAAAATGGATGGTGCTTCATGGGAGTTGAAGGAAAAAATAATTGAAGGCTTTTTCAGATTCTTTTACTGCAATAAAACACATGGAATGGGGGTAGGGGATATACTGACAGCATACAATCGGTGTAGAGTGAGGGTAGTATGTGTTAACAGGCGTCAAAAGGAATTGGGGGTAGACAGCCAACTCTTCCATGTGTTGTTAAACTACTGAGTTTACACTTAAAACACTCATACTGTGAGTGAACTCACCACTTTCAGAGCTGAAATAGCTGCAAAATATGGTGCTCCAGTATACCTGCGCAAATCAAACAAAAGGAAAAAGATTTAAATCAATGAAAGATTGAAAAAATAATTCTACATCAGATATTCAAAAGTCAAAGATTAGTTCCTCCTCTTCCTAATACCCATGCACGCACACACACACATGAACACACACACACACACACACACACACACACACACACACACACACACACACACACACACACACACATACACTCCACAACAGACAAAACATGTGTCACAATCTCCAACCCAGCTAAAAAAGATTGTTCTTTTCTCTATTTCGCTGAATATGACATCTGATTTAGACCAAACCAGTCTTTAACATAATCATCATAATTCACTGCTGCATTGCATAACGCACCTAAAAAATCAGCCACAACCACATAATTATGGAATGTGCTGTACAACTGACAGGTTGTATAAAATTTACCTTTTACCTTATTTTTTTGCTGCCTTATCTTCTTTAAAACAGCAGTGTAGCTGCTCTCAAACACGAAAGTGTTGACTTTACACGTGATACCTTTTAGATTTTCAACACAGTCATCTTTAGTCCATAGTTAAGACATGTAATTACAGGAAATTTTCTTTTCTTCCACAGAACAAGGCAGAATAAGGAGAACTGAAACACCCTTCAGACATTTGATAGAAATTTGTCTTTCAGAGTACAGCCCATGACTTATTTCCCTTACTGTTACTTGCTTGATTATTCCCCCCAATCCAGAACCTTCAAAGAATACTTCATATTGATTGAAAAAGACTGGTGGTGAAGCTGAGACCTCCCCCCCCCCTCCCCCCGGGAAAAAAACCCAATGGAGGCACAAAAACAGCTCCTTACTTTTACTCAAAAGCACTGAAGCAAGACTACTTCCCACCCCACCACCTCCACAAAAAAAGTATTAAAACATTTTAAGTCCATTTTCCAGTCTTGAAAAAAACATAGTTCTTCTCTTGGATCATATTAATCAATAAGAAATAAAATGTTTGCTTCAAGTTATGTTGAGTCCAAATAGCCAAGAAAGTTTTTCTGTTTTGTAAAATATATATGGGATTGAACAGAAAAAAAAGATGTTGAGTCCAAACAGCCAAGAAAGTTTTTCTGTTTTGTAAAATATATATGGGATTGAACAGAAAAAAAAGATATTTCCTTGCAACTTTGGAATGTGTAACCACTAAAGGAGCGGGACTGCCATTCTCTGTTGGCCTTCCTTCATAAACCTCTTTACTGTGCTGTTGACGAACAGCGTTTGTTGTAGAAACCGCCACCTGCAATGCTCAGTTGATGATCGCTGTTTGTCATTCTTTCTTCTTTTTTATTTAATTATTCTTTTATATTGAGGATAATGGAATAAACACTCATGTGCCTTTTTTTTACATCCAGGCCCTGTGTCTATGCAGTTTTGTAAATGTCATCTGTTCCCATCGGCACACAATGGCCTACTCTTACGAAAACCGGAACAGAATTTAACGTGTGCGCAAGATGTTCTGCATGCATTCGCACACAGGGCCTTGGTTTATAGTTTCATCCGCATGTGCCTGAACAAAGTGTGTTAGCAGCGAAAGGGTTAATTAACAGCTACTCACTCCTGACAACCTCCGATGATTCCGATGCGTCCTGCCTGTCCCTTGTGCAGATCAGTGGTCAGAGGAGGGATGACTGACTTGACCATGTTCTGCAGGTCGGTCAGTCCTACTGCCCGCCCGCTGGCCTCTGAAAACAGGTGTGAGTGCAGTCATGGTTAGTGAAGAACTCAATACAAAATCCCAACTTGGACGGTATTTTTCTGATTTTGATGGTATCTGGTGGTCACGAGTGCCCGAGGATCTGCACCAAAAGTTGTAATGAACTAGCACTGGAGCAATGCTGATGAATTTAGAGAATCTGAACTTCTATCATGATACCGCTAAAATTGGTACTATAATATAACCCCCCCCATCCATTTGCTTCATGTTTTTAATTAGGTTTATTTTCATAATAATATCATCCTTGGTTTGGTGCTTATGGTTAGAATATTATAAAAAAAATCCATTTGCTTCATGTTTTCAATTGAATTTATTTTCACAATATTCTTGGTTGACGCTTATGGTTAGCTAAGGCGGTGACAGAAAATTTGGTTTTAAATCTAGTTTTAACATATAGAACAGTTACACAGTTTCAAGCTAAGATTAAAATTTTTATGGGGTAACAGCCTTAATGTGGCGTCTGTGGTTAGCAGGGCTGTAAACAATATAATTGGATTGGAGGGGGTTATTGGCAGGGTTCGCGCTAGGATTTTTTAAAACCGGTACTGCGAGTTGCCATTTCAGAGATATCTTGACCAACTCCCCCAAAATCGGTCCCCAGAAAATAAAATCCAGTACTACTGTGAACAAAACGAAACTATTCAGTGAGGGGGTGGGGGAGGGGGGGATTGTTCGGCAGCAAAACTAAATCTAAAGTGAACGCAAATCTCTCAGACTTTGACTGCCGTGCTGCTGCCACACGCTTCTTGGGCACGAAGCCACGCAGGATTTTTTTTCTAGCGCCTGTGCCACTGTCCGTGTCAGTCTGTTGTTTTGCATGGCATCATTCGTGAGACTTATATTCTTCTTTCTTGTTTCTATGCTTAGCGCTCATCTAGATCTTTCGTTCAATTTAGATTTAGTTTTCGACTCGTCTCTCTCAAAGCAACGCGCAAATTCATAGTCAAAGACCCTCCACTTTTGCTTTTCGTAAGAGCAGGCCATCGTGTGCCGGTGGGAACAGATGACATTTACAAAACTGCATACACATGGGGACTGGATGTAAAAAAGCACAGGAGTGCTTATTCCATTATCCTCGATATAAAAGATTAAAAGAATAAAGATAAAAAAAATCTAGGCCCCATTTACTCATTGTGAATGGAAGTTACTGTCATGCCGAGAAGAGCGCGAAGCTCTATTCTTTCACAGTAAAGCTTGCTGTTCTGCGTGCTAGGCTAATTATGCTGGCGCCAAAGATGTTCGTTGGAAGGGTGGTAGGAAGGGGTAGGTGCGTAAGCACAGTACAGGCGCATGACAGACTGTCAGAAAATGTCACTTCAGACTTTTTTTGAGACGGAAATCTAATCGGTCACAGGCAAACAGAATCGGTACGCGGTACCGGCTGCTTCGAAAATTTTCGGTATTCCCTGTTTACAATCGGTAAAATACCGGCAATTACCGGTTATCGCGAACCCTGGTTATTGGGTGAGTAAAAAGTTTAGTTACAGTACAAGTTGTAGGCAGAGCCAAAGGATACCCGTTTCATGTCCAGATATATAGCCAATATATAGACAATGGTGGTGTACACTGTACAGTCTGAGTCTATGGAAGTTGATATGTTGCTGTTGTAGTTGTGCACAGCAAAGTCAAGTGTCTGAGCTTTGATTTAATAGGTTCCCTCACAACTCACCATCTCCAGGAATGACTATCACTGTTACTATCACGTTATCAACCAAATCAGTAGAGTAAGAGTCAGCATTACAACTATCAATTATAACTGGATGATGGGAAAAAAAGAAGAATATTATGCTTTGTTATGATAAACAATACTGGATGCAGTATGAACTGCCAACATGTCATCAAGACAAATTAAGTTATATTTTAAAAAATGTTCGAGACTCTTGTTACTTGATGGTTTCAAAGATAGTATGATTTAATTAAGCTGACTGACATGACTATAACCAGTATAACTTAAGCCATAGTTAACTGAAGTCATCATCTTCATCTGATGAAACAATCTCATCAATTTATAACAACTATGACTTATGGACATACTCAATAAATAACACCAAAGCCTGATGAAACAATCTCAACAAAATATAAAAACTATTCATGAATTATACCCATCCTGTTCTTCACCTTCAGGGTCCAAGTCCAAGTCATCCTTTTGAGAACCATCCTCCATAACTTCATCATCTGCAGACAATCCTTCATCACCGTCTTTGCCATCTTTCATCTTGCGCTTTCTGTCCTTCAACTTTCCTACTCCTTTCCGATAGGACACCTCTGGCCCAATAGGATGGTTGTGTTCTGTGACAAGTTTTGTCACTTCCAATACTCCCCTTTCCCGATCGCCTCGAACATACATGATGGCCTCACAGCCTGCCTTATTTGTTCTGTAAACATCAGTTTTGTGGCACCTTGAGGTTTAGATGTTAACTGCATGATACACAATTACCAATAAAACAACAAGAATCAGAAAAATAAAGAACAAAAATTATCCTCTTCAGCTTTTGATTTTACCAATTACAAAATCAGACTATACTTTAAGTATTTGATATTTTCAACTGCTTAAGACTAAAGTACTAGATTAACTTTTTTTCTTTCTTCTGGAAACTAGATGAACACAAATCTTTGTAATGCAGAAAAAATAGAAGAATGGCCCAAAATAGATTTAAGGAAAATGTCTATTAAAAAAACCAACAAAAAAAGAACGGGACCATTGTGCTTCCCCAGCATTAAGGTCTTCATTTAGACAATCCTACTTATCGTGTTAAGATGACACATCATAGTTTGCCTCGTCTGTTCGTCTATACACAATTCATGGGCTGAAGTCTCTAACCCATGCACAAGAGTCAAGATGTTAATTGTTTGTGTACATTCACACATGGGACCTCGGTCAACATTATATCTCAGTCTCATCTAGAATTTGCAGGGGAATGGGGTTGCAACCAGCATTACTGAAAAAAAAAATCCCTAAAATGGATAGCTCTGTGGTGAAGTGTATTACACCCTTTACAGTTTGATAAGATGCCAATGTTTTACTTTTAATCATTCAGAAATGCTCTGACCTCTTATCTATTGCAAGGTTTAACTCCGAACTAATGATGACCATCTCAAAGAGAAAAGGCAGACCTGTAGTTAGTGTGTCAGATTCATGATCTGAAAAAATATGAGGATGTGCTGATTGTTTCTCCTATAGTTAATGTTAGTTCTGCCTTCCCTCTCATTCAAGTCTTTCAAACTGCAATCCTAGGTCTTATGTGACAACGCTAAGATATTTTGTGCCCATGATAAAACTATCTTTTGTAGCATAGCAATAGGCCAGCAATGGAGCCAAGTAATGACTGTATACATTTCCACAACTTGAGCAAGCAATCTCAGTACAAATAAAGGCCTAAATACTAAAATAGTATATCACTGGTTGCAGTACAATACCCCCCTCTTTCTCACAAAGGCATAAAAAAATAATGGCGTTACATAGTTATATATATTTTACAATTCGATTAGGCCTACTGTACACATTCGTGCAAATAATCATGTTAACAAAAGGGTTCGTGCCCGACGACACGTTAGATAGGCATAGGCCTATGGCATACAAGCATGTTGTATTTAAACGAAAGGGACCCCTCATTTGACGCATCGTAAAAAGTAAACATTTAATTATATATTACATACGATGTTCTTCTGATTCCTCTCGTAGATGTTTGATAAAATCCTTGTCGAACGCATCGGTACTGTATGTATGCATACACAATTTGGTCTTCTGGCAATAAAGGTTTTTTGACCGACGATTGCTTTTGTTTGAGGTATTTGTTCATTGTTTCCAACTTTTTGGATCCCCCTATAACAAATTTTTGATGTGTTGTTTCACAATACTCTTTGAATGCTTTAAGAAATTCATCAAATGAAGTGAATGTTGCTCCTATATAGATGCTCATTTTGAAACCTGTTCTTTTTCAAGCAAATGACTCTGTAAATAGACAATATAATTTCCCTCTAGATAGCAAGCGCAAAAACCACAAATCTACCGCAGAGACAACCGGAACTTCAATTACAATGAATATACACAGAGCATCCACACATCATAAGTTAGAGTTTATGTACACAGTAGAGGGCTCGAAAGCATAATCGGATTAATAATTATTTTCAACCGGTCTCGCTGATGATCTGGACTGGTTCATGCAAAACGAAACTACACAAATGATATTTCTGCGTGATTTTCTTCAAAGAAACAGAGTTTAATAAATACAGAGAGGTAAAACTCCTCGTTGTTATGGGATAGGAATTATACAAAATACAAATCTTCATTGTTATTCACTAATAGAATTACATTTGTAGATACTAGTCCATGCATACAAGCATGTCTGTAGACAGATACTTTTACACATAGTTCAAAACCCATTTGGAATGGAGGGAAGAGGGTTGGAAGTAAAAACTTGTTCTGATTCCATCCAAGCACTCACCCTGATTTATTTATTTTATTTATATTTTATATCATTATTTTATATCGAGGATAATGGGATAGGCACTCTTGTGCTTTTTTACATCCAGTCCCCGTGTGTATGCAGTTTGCAATTGTCATCTGTTCCCACCGGCACACGATGGCCTACTGTTACGAAAAGCGGAACAGGATTTAACGTGTGTGCAAGATGTTCTGCGTGCGTTCACACATGGGACCTCGGTTTATAGTCTCATCCGAAGGACTTTTGGGGAGAATGGAGACAGCACTGATGTTAACTCCAGGAGAAAAATCTTGAAGGGGAATCGAACCTGGGTCGTCAAATTACGAGTGCAATGTTCTGACCACTAGGCTATCCCGTCCCTGATAACAATAGACGCATATGCTGTATGTGCACGCTCACTCAGAAAAGATTTTACACATATTCAAACCATTTTCTGTCACGGAGAAGTGGGCGAATTATGACCAGCAGTATGGATGACATGAGTGACATACCTAGCATGCCATCTGTGTAGAAAATAAGGAAAATGTAGTTCTTTGTGACATTTATTTGGGAATACAGAAATAAAGTGAAGGGATTGAAAGCTGGGTATGTAGGCAAATCAGCAACAGAACAAATGGTGTAAAAAAAAAAAAAAAAAAGCACTGAAAAATACCCATCAATACTGGTACAAAGCGCAGATAGCATCCACGAAAACCCACATCCGCTTTGTAAATAAGCTGAGTGATGGGACTTTGAGAACCTGCACTTAGTATAGCCTAGTGATACACTTAAATATTTATTTAGGCTACCTGTAGCAGTCACGCCTGTTGAATATGACAGACCAGCTCCTCTGATAAAGGAAGACACGGTTCTCCAAATTCCAGCCATATCTTTGTATCCACAAGTATTTCAATCAGTTCACATCGCCTGGCCTTTTCTGTGGAGGAACAGTGCAGACGAAATTACTCGCCCAAGTTAGGCCTATATGAACAGCACCGTAGATGTAATGACTGATTATATTCACGACAATGATGTCCATATAATACTTGATAATATTCACGATGAATGAATAAATCTGTTAAATAACGTCTTTTGTTGAGCCTGCGATTGATAGCCCGAGTTAGAGCCACTATTGACACTCCTGTTCGAGAGGATTTCTATCCTGAAGTTGATATCAGTAACACCCTTTCCCTCTTTGAAATGGAGTGCAATTTAAAATTTTTTTGTGAACCTTTTATTTAATGGTCTTTTTGTGTGAGCAAAAAACTATGTCCATCATAATTATGGTGTGGTTATGTACGTTATTTTGTGTGACTATAATCATAAGACTGTTTACGGTATTAGAGTATATAATTTATGTGCCTTAACACACACACACACACACACACACACACACACGCGCGCGCGCGCGCGCGCGCGCGCGCGCGCGCACACACACACACATGCACACACACACACACACACACACACACACACACACACACACACACACACACACACACACACACACACACCTCTTTCTTGTTTACATCCAGTCCCCGTGGGTATGCAGTTTTGTAAATGTCATCTGTTCCCACCGGCACACAATGGCCTACTCTTACGAAAAGCGGAACAGGATTTAACGTGTGCGCAAGATGTTCTGCGTGTGTTCGCACACGGGGCCTCGGTTTACAGTCTCATCGGAAGGATTTTTGGGGGGAGTGGAGTCAGCACTGATGTTAACTCCAGGGGAAAAATCCCCTCGAACGGGAATCGAACTTGGGTCGTCAAATTGCGAGCGCAATGTTCTGACCACTAGGCTATCCCGTCCCCCCCCTACACAGGTTGAGTCAAGGATGCTGTGGAAGGCTTTACCAGACAGTTTACAAGTTGGACTTCTGCCACATCCCTGCACGTAAAGAAAGAAACTGCATGACTCAGTTAGGAATATTTTTCTGTCTTTCCTTTATACTATCATATTGTGTGATATATCGTATTGTTGTGTATAATTATTATCGTCTCGTGTACTACTTTCAGTCACTTTCAGTTTTGTGATTAGTGTGCAACACGTGTACGTGTGTTTGTGTGTGAGTGCGCAAGTCTGTGCTAAAGTATACACGTGTGTTTATTTATTTGTTGTTTTATATCGAGGATAATGGAATAAGCAATCATATGCTTTATTTTTACATCCAGTCCCCGTGTGTATGCTGTTTTGTAAATGTCATCTGTTCCACCGGCACACGATGGCCTACTCTTACGAAAAGCGGAACAGGATTTAATGTGTGCGCAAATGTCCTGCGTGCGGGCCTCAGTTTAAAGTCTCATACGAAAGACTTTGGGGGGGGGGGGGGGGGGGGGGAGTGGAGTCAGCACTGATGTTAACTCCTGAGGAAAAATCCCCTCGAACAGGAATCGAACCCGGGTCGTCAAATTGCGAGCCAATGTTCTGACCACTAGGCTATCCCGTCCCAATAATCGATGGATCGGTGGATCAAAAACTTTTCCCCATCCATTAGACCCTGAGTGGTGGTCTGGGCGCTAGTCTTTCGGATGAGACGACAAACCGAGGTCCCGTGTATAACAAATCATTATTTAGCGCACGTAAAAGAACCCACGGCAACAAGGGGTTTGACCCTGGAAAAATTCTGTAGAAAAAAGCCACTCTGATAAGGAAACAAATACAGTTGCATGCAGGAAAAAGAAAAAAAAAAAAAGGGTAGGCGCTGCACTTGTGGCGACGCGCTTTCCCTGGGGGAGAGCAGCCCGAATTTCACGCAGAGAAATCTGCTGTGACATAAAGTGGTACAAAATACAAAATAGAAGTGTACACGTGTGTGGTTATTTAAGCGCGTGTGTGCTTGTGCAAGCCGCACACACACACACACACACACACACGTGGGTCAGTCAGTGTCCAGACATATGCGTTGGGACGAGGAGCTGTTTGAGTTGCCGGGCGAGTAGCTTCTTATCACCTAGCCACACCACTACACACAACAATTTAACTGGCCTGTCAGTCAAGAGGAAAGAAAAAGGCAAAAAACTAATGGTCTTAACAATAGCAGGGC
>CM060321.1:7299921-7304921 GCA_030674155.1 Stramonita haemastoma | reverse complement strand
TGTCATATCATTTCACGTTGTGTGTTGCATGTAACGATAAATCCTTTTCCACAACAGTGCCTTTACATGCAGCTTAGTTTGTATGTTGCACGTCTGTGTTATGAAGTTGAAAAGTATGTCCAGAGCCTTTAATCATGTACTTGAACAAACATGACACAATGTTTTGGTACCTTTTCAAGGTCTTAGGTTGAAGTTGAAAAGTACGTCTAGAGCCTTTAATCATGTACTTGAACAAACATGACTCAATGTTTCGGTGCCTTGTCAAGGTATTAGGTTTTCTTTTTTAGGTTTTACATCATCAGAAAGGAGTAAGTTTATCTTACCGTCTAGAGAATCAAGTATTTCAAACTGGTATCTCACACCGAGATGGGACGCGCTGGGTCCCGAGTTATCAGGCGCTTTACGCGTTTTCTGCTCATATGACAGACAACAATATTTTATTTTTTATTTATTTATTTTATTTTTATTCTTTTACATCCAGGATAATGGGATAAGCACTCATGTGCTTTTTTTTCATCCAGTTCCCTGTGTGTATGCAGTGATGTAAATATTGTCATCTGTTCCCACCGGCACACAATGGCCTACTCTTACGAAAAGCGGAACAGGATTTTACGTGTGCGCAAGATGTTCTGCGTGCGTTCGCATACGGGGCCTCGGTTTACAGTCTCATCCGAAAGACTTTTGGGGAGAGTGGAGTCAGCACTGATGTTAACTCCAGGGGAAAAATCCCCTCCAACGGGAATCGAACTCGTGTCGTCAAAGTGCCAGCACAATGTTCTGACCACTAGGCTATCCCGTCCCCCTTGAAGACAATAGTTGCTGTCTGAGTGTACGACGACAAAGAAGAAGACTTCGGTATCTAGGTTATCAAATATTGGAATCATTGGAGCCACCACTGGGAGAACCGAGCTCTGTAACCTAAGACCCTGAACCTCGAGCAAGTTGAACCTGGCAGAGCCCCCCCTCCCCCTCCCTCCCCCTCCCTCCCCCTCTACCGCAAGTAACATGCTGGATATGTTGTATTTTGTATTTTGTATTTTGTACCACTTTATGTCACAGCAGATTTCTCTGCGTTAAATTCGAGCGCGTCGCCACAAGTGCAGCGCCTACCCATTTTTTTTTCTTTTTCCTGTATGCAACTGTATGAATTGTTTCCATATTAGAGCGGCTTTTTTCTACAGAATTTTTCCAGGGTCAGCCCCCTTGTTGCCGTGGGTTCTTTTACGTGCGCTAAATAGTGATGTGTAACACACGGGACCTCGGTTTTTCGTCTCATCCGAAAGACTAGTGACCAGACCACCACTCAGGGTCTAATGGATGGGAAAAAAGTTTTGGGCCCAAACGGGGTACGAACCACCGCACACTCCGACCCGGACTTTTTGCTTTCTAGGCAAGGCGCGTTACCACCTAGACCACCGATCCATGTTCGTGTCATCCATACTGCCGGCTATCTGGCCCCTCTTTTGTACAAAAAGATTGATGGGCTTTTAACGTGTGCACAGGATATAAGGCCTGCGTTCGCGCAGGTATCATAGCTTTATAGTCTGTTTTTCCTTGTTCCTCGTGACGAGCTCCGAAGTTGACACAAAAATGGTGAGATTCGGCGCTTTGCGACCGTTTTTGCTCATTTTATTTATTTATTTATTCATTTATATCGAGGATAACAGAATAAGCAATCGTGTGCTTTTTTCCATCCGGTCCCTGTGTGTATGCAGGTTTTGTAAATCTTGTTATCTGTTCCCACCGGCACACGATGGCCTACTCTTACAAAAAGCGGAACATGATTTAACGTGTGCGCAAGATGTTCTGCGCGCGTTCGCACACGGGGCCTCGGTTTAAAGTCTCATCCGAAGTCTCATGAAGGTAGCCGCATTCCGACCTCAGGGATGAGGGCTAAACACGACACACACACACACACACACACACACACAACACACACACACACACACACACACACACACACACACACACACACACACACACACACATATATATATATATATATATATATATATATATATATATATATATATATATATATATATATATATATATACACATCTATCTATCTAGGGCTTAACGTCCTCCTGGGTCACCCCATGTGGGACATTAGCTGTTGATATGCTGATAAAAACACGACACAAGTGTGCATGCGTTTAAAAACAAATTGTCACACGCACGCACACGTGACCTAAGTTTACAATGTCATCCGAAGGAGTTTCGCGGGAATGGAGTTAGTACTGATAGTAAGTAACTCTGGTGGAAAAAAAAAATCCCCCTTGAACGGGTGTCTCGATAGTGACTGGATCCCGGCCTGTCAGAAAACGAGGACAACGCTCTAACCACTACCCCCCCCCCCCCCCCCCCCGCTTTATTGTAAAATCTGAAATTTTTTTTGGGGGGGGAGGGGGGAAGGGAGGGGCGCGGAGGTGGAAGGATTTGGAACCAATGTTAACTCCAGGAAACCCCCTCCCCCCCCCCCCCTACACACATGGAAACGAACCGATCAGCAGGGTTCAAACCCGCGCTCTCAGAATCCTTCAAATCAAGACTACAACGCTGTCATTACTGAGCTATCGCACCCTGGGGGACGGGATAGCCTAGTGGTCAGAGCATTGCGTTCGCAATTTGACGACCCGGGTTCGATTCCCGGTCGCGGGGATTTTTCCTCTGGAGTTAGCATCAGTGCTGACTCCACTCCTCCCAAAAGTCTTTCGGATGAGACTATAAACCGAAGCCCCGTGTGGGAACAGCACGCAGAACATCTTGCGCACACGTTAAATCCTGTTCCGCTTTCCGTAAGAGTAGGCTATCGTGTGCCGGTGGGAACAGATGACACGATTTACACAAACTGCATACACACGGGGACTGGATGTAAAAAAGCACATGAGTGCTTATTCCATTATCCTCGATATAAAGGAATAAAATGAAAAAAAATGAAAAAATGAAAATGGCTAGGCAACAATGTCCAAGCCTTCATAACCTGAATAATGGTAAACTTTCTCAAACCGTTGACCACTTCTTAATACGACACATTTAAGAAGGAAAGGGACGACACAGCTTCAACGTTCACATATGCCTAACAAGTAAACTGTGAGGTTCTGGGTTCGTTTCCCAGGATTGCTCTTTCTTCCCAGTTAGTTGGACGAAAAAATCAAACTGAGTGTCAAGATTTCCGGAGGAGACTCTCATCCAGTCTGTTTCGTGTGCTTACGGACTTGTGCACGTCGAAAGAACCCACAACAGGTGAAAAACGAAAAGAGCAGGGAGGTACCTCCTGATTATCCTGCAAATTTAGTATTTGTATTTTATACCACTTTATGTCACAGCAGATTTCTCTGCGTGAAATTCGGTCTGCTCTCCCCGGGGAGAGCGCGTCACCACAAGTGCAGCGCCTACCCATTTTTTTCTTTTTCCTGCATGCAACTGTATTTGTTTCCCTATCAGAGTGGCTTTTTTGGACATAATTTTGCCAGGGTCAAACCCCTTGTTGCCGTGGGTTCTTTTACGTTCGCTAAATCGTGATGTGTAACACACGGGACCTCGGTTTATCGTCTCATCCGAAAGACTAGCGCCCAGACCACCACTCAGGGTCTAATGGATGGGGAAAAAGTTTTGAGCCCAAACGGGGTACAAACCACCGCACACTCCGACCCGGACTTTTTGCTTTCTAGGCAAGGCGCGTTACCACCTAGACCACCGATCCACCTAGTAGGTTCAATTCCCAACTGTATCTACAAAGTCGGAATGCGGCTACCTTAATGGTGGGGGTAAAAAATGGACACACGCGCAAAAAAATTCACCCGAAGAATCTGAGAACTGTAGCAGAAGAACGACCCCCCCCCTTTTTTTTTTTTAAAAATATAGCCAACAAAGACATGTATTCTGTAGGTCTTATTTGAACATCTTTTCAAATGTCGCATTTTCCAGCAACCATCAAAGAATGTTACATCCCTTCAACTGGCCACTTGAGATAGAAATTGCATGTTACTTGAGCCAACCCTATCCTGCTCGGCGATTTATTAGTTTCAAAGGGTCAAGTATAGGAACGCCGAATAAATCCTTTATTTGAAGTGTTGAACGTGGGGGAAGACCACCGCGTAAGACATTATTTTAGGCAATGATAGTAAGTTTTTTTTTTCTATTTAAAAAAAATATATTTCAAACATTGTTTTCTCAGGGAAATAGCTTTTGCTGACTTTCAAAATGGCAAGATTTATACGCCTACATGATCAAAAACGGCAGCAATATAAAGAAAGGAAGGTAACAACTTGACAACAAAGATAACAAACGGCGATAAAGGTCTAGGCCTACACTACAAACAAACTCCAATCCCCTTTTTTTTTTTCTCGGGAATCATATAAATCACAACAATTGTATATCTTGATACCCCACTTCAGGCAGAATGTATTACACACCCACAGCAAGGTGTTTTTATTTATTTATTTTTATTTTTATTTTTTTTTTACTGTAAGAGACCCTTGGACAAGAAAGACTTGAGACGTTAAGTGGATCTTAAACAATCGTTTTTCTTTTCCAGTTTTTGTTTTGAGCTAAGGTGGATTTTATTTATTCTTTTATTTATTTTATTTTATTTTATTCTTTTATATAAAGGATAATGGGAAAAGCACTCATGTGCTTTTTTTTTTCATCCAGTCCCCGTGTGTATGCAGTTGTGTAAATATTGTCATCTGTTCCCATTAAATTATTAAATGGTCTAGAAGGTAATGCGTCATCCTAGAAAGCGAAAAGTCCCGGTTCGATCCCCCTTTGTGTCCAAAAATATCCCCCCATCTACCAGATCGTGAGTGGCGGTCTGGGTGCTAGTCTATCGGATGAGACGATAAACTGAGGTCCCGTGAGTAACATGCATTTATATAACGCACGTAAAAGAACCACTGTAACAAGAAAGTTGTCACTGGAAAAAAAAAATTATGTAGAACCACCCCCCCCCCTGATAGGTAAGCAATACACAATCATACAGACAGTAAAAGGGAAAA
>CM060321.1:7289921-7292421 GCA_030674155.1 Stramonita haemastoma | reverse complement strand
GCCCTCAAGCCCCCCCCCCTCCCACTCTCCCCCCTCCCTCCAAGCCCCCCCTCCCTCCCCCCTCCCCCCTCCCTCCCCCCAAGCCCTCCCCCTCTCTCCTCCCTCAAGCCCCCCCTCCCACTCTCCTCCCCCTCGCCCTCAAGCCCCCCCCCCTCCCACTCTCCCCCCCTCCCTCCAAGCCCTCCCTCCCTCCAAGCCCTCCCTCCAAGCCCTCCCCCTCTCTCCTCCCTCAAGCCCCCCTCCCACTCTCCCCCTCCTCCCCCCCCTCCCTCAAGCCCCCCCCTCCCTCAAGCCCCCCCCTCCCACTCTCCCCCCTCCCTCTCTCCCCCTCCTCCGCTCTCTCCCCCCTCCCCCAAGCCCCCCCCCTCCCTCCCTCCCTCCCTCCTCGCTCTCTCCCCCCTCCCCCCCGTCCTCCACTCTCTCTCCCCCTCCCCCCCCCCCTCCTCCCCCTTCCCCCCCCCCCTCCTCCCCCTCTCGCGCCCCCCCTCCTCCACTCTCTCCCCCCCTCCCCTCTCCTCCCCCATCCCCTCTCCTCCCCCCTCCCCTCCTCCCCCCCTCCTCCCCCTCTCGCGCCCCCCCTCCTCCACCTCCTCCCCTCCCCCCTCCCCTCTCCTCCCCCCCTCCCCTCTCCCCCCCCCCCCTCCTCCACTCTCTCCCCCCTCCCCTCTCCTCCCCCCTCCCTCTCCTCCCCCCCCTCCTCCCTCTCCCCCCTCGCTCTCCTCCCCCTCCGCTCCCTCCCCCTCCCCCCTCGCTCTCCTCCCCTCCCCCCCCTCGCCTCCCTCCTCCCCCTCCCCCCTCGCTCTCCTCCCCTCCCCCTCCTCCCCCCCCTCCCCCCCTCCCCCCTCCTCTCCCCCCCCTCCCCCCTCCTCCCCCCCTCCCTCCCCCCCCTCCCTCTCCCCCCCTCCCCCCTCGCTCTCCCCCCCTCCTCTCCCCCCCTCCTCTCCCCCCCTCCGCCTCTCTCCCCCCTCGCTCTCCCTCCCCCCTCCCTCCCCCTCCCCCCCTCTCCTCTCCCCCCCTCCCCCTCCCTCTCCCCCCTCCCTCTCCCCCCCTCCCCCTCCCCCTCTCTCCCTCCTCCCCCTCTCTTCCTCCCCTCCCCTCATCTCTCCCCCCTGGTCCCTCTCCCCCTCCCTCTCTCCCTCTCTCCCCCTCAATCCCCCTAACCCTCCCCCTCCACTCTCTCTCTTCCCCCCCCCCACTCTCCTCCCCCCCTCCACTCTCTCTCCCCCCCCCTCCACTCTCTCTCTCCCCCCCCCTCTCTCTCTTCCCCCCTCCTCCCTCCCTCCCCCCCTCTCTCCTCTCCCCCCTTGCTCTCTCTCCCCCTCTCTCCCCCCCACTTTCTCTCTACTCCCCCCACCCTACCCTTTTTGCTACAATATCATCCCCTCCTCCCCTGTGCTTTTCCTGACTCCCCTACACTGCTCCCTGGCACAAACATGGGAAGATAGACAACACATTACTCCAAAGCTCGGAGGATTAGAAGTTAGGGGCAGATCCCCCTACAGATCTGCAATTCCTAACACATCTTAAATTGTCACCTTCACATTTTTACAACTTATCATTAAACCAAGAAGTTTAAATTCCAAGGTGTCTTATACTATATGTTCACAAATTGAAAAAACATGTCTGTCTACAATCATTTACTTTCATCTTGTATTTCTTTCACACAGGTCTACAGTGGTTCTACAATTTCATATAAAAACTACTGCTTCTTTTTCATCCGATGAAGATTTGATATGGATACAAAGCAACTGCAAACAATTAAAAGGATGGAAACCTTTTAAAAGGCTATGTAGCCTGTGAAGGGGAAGTAATATTGATATCAAGTAGCACACACACACTCAGGGATACTGAAGATGAACATTGCTCAATTGTATTTAGAGTTTTTGACACATTCTACGTGCCTGATAAAACATTTTTAAGGCAATATATTTATAACCTCCCCTTCAAAGGCTATTATAAAGAGTGAGATTCTTTTTTATTGTTTGAAGTTACTGAGAATTTCTGAGAAAAGTCTGTATGTAATGGAATTGAAGCATCAGTTATTATGTAAAATTGTAGACTGCAATTTAGTATCTGAAACAAGGGAGTGGTGGACCACAATGTTTGAAAGTAAGCTTTTATTTTCAAATTCTGAAGATATTGGAAAAGACACCTTTAAATTGTGGAATTGTGAGTCTAATATATAGGTTTTAAAAGGTTGAAGACAACAAGTTAAGCTTTGAGTTAGGAACTGCAGATCTGTAGGGGGATCTGCCCCTAACTTCTAATCCTCCGAGCTTTGGAGGAGATGTGTTGTCTATCTTCCCATGTTTGTGCCAGGGAGAAGCATAGGGGAGGGGGAAGAAGGATAGGGGGAGGAGTGGGGGTGGAAGGGAAGGGGGGGGGAGGAGGAGTGGAGGGGGGGAGGAGTGGGGGTGGAAGGAAAGGGGGGGTGGAAGGGTGTGAGAGGGGGAAGGAAGGGTGTGAGAGGGGGAGGAGATAGGTGGGTGGGAGGGTGGGG
>CM060321.1:7267421-7272421 GCA_030674155.1 Stramonita haemastoma | reverse complement strand
CATACACACACACACACACACACACACACACTACACACACACACACACACACACACTACACACACACACACACCACCACACACACACACACACACGCACACACACACACACAACACACGCACACACTACACACACACACACACACACACACCTCTCCAGGAGCATATTTATGACGCTCCCCCACAAAAGAAGTCGCATTGCACAAGAGGTCAATTTTTAGTTATTGGCATGTTATTAATTTGCAATAAGATAGCTATACAATAAAAAAAACAACAACCAGATTGAAAATCGAACAATTTTATCAACAGCTATTACGAATCAAAATGGTAGACTGCAGGAAATGACAAAATGAGAAATCGACATGTTTACCATCCTAATAGGTAGTCAGAATGAGGGTAAGGCTATTTTCAAAACATGTTTAAAGACAGAAGGAAACAAAATTATGCCTTGATATTTCACCAGACGTGTAGAACAAGTGCTATAGTTTTATAATCCATCAAAAATATCAAAATCGACAACCTCACCCCCCCCACCTGCCTATAATGGCTCCTAGCGGAAAAGTGGGTTATGTGCTAAGCGACTCATTTCGTGGTGGAGTGTCACATATATTTCCGGAAATAAATCACACGGCTGTCCACAAAGAGGACAGGACACAGGAAATTCCACGCCAGCAGACCTATCTCCTGGGAGCTTTCGACACGCCTCCTTCCTCCTTTGATCTCCCGGCACGGGTGACGTGAGTATTGACACGGACCAGCGACCAGGAGAAAAAGACGCCTCAGTGATCACAGACAGAATCGATGGTGATTGTGCTTGTGGACCTTTCTTTGTTATGGATGTGCATTTATTATTGGGCTTTTGCAACTTGTCAGGTTTATTTTTTCAGGAATTTTTTTTCTTGTGTGTTCGATACTATGAAGCCAGAAAAAACCCAAAATCTTGGTCATAGATTTTTCCCCAAGGTTTGATAGTTATACACTCAGTGACGATGATAATCATCACTTCAATTAAACACTATTAAACATCTCAAACAATTTGTCAGGCATGTTAGATGTTGGTGGAGCCCATACTTCTCCAAGTCTTAAATTGCATGCTAGGTGTGGTCGTATCACTCGTACCACCGACTATAGCTAACTTTCTCTGCTACTCTTCTACGAGAGACGGGTTTGGGTTTTTAAAATGTGTAACAAGGTAAAGGTAAAGGTGTCCCACAACCTAGGCGGTCGTAGGGGAGCGACGCATCATAGACCTCAGCTTCTCTAGGGGCCAGCATATTGAGGGCGGCGCCCATCTCCTCTCCCTCGCTGCTTTACCTTCCCTGACCCTAAAGAGGGCAGGTACCCATTTACAGCTGGGTGAACTGGGGGAACTGTACTGTAGCCAAGGCGAGCAAACGGTCACACATCCAACTGGTAACCACGTTCGACGCTGCTTAACACCAGGTGTTATGGACCAATGCATCCCATATGCCCCCCCCCCCTCCCCCGGACGACTATCTTGGCCAAGGGACTGCTGATGTTGATGTTGATGTTGATGTTGATGATGAAGCTGATGCTGATGTTGATGTTGATGATGATGTTGATGTTGATGATGAAGCTGATGTTGATGTTGATGCTGATGTTGATGTTGATGTTGATGATGAAGCTGATGCTGATGTTGATGTTGATGCTGATGTTGATGTTGACGATGAAGCTGATGCTGATGTTGATGTTGAAGCTGATGTTGATGTTGACGATGAAGCTGATGTTGATGTTGATGCTGATGTTGATGGTGATGTTGATGCTGATGTTGATGCTGATGTTGATGCTGATGTTGATGCTGCTGATGATGATGAAGCTGATGTTGATGATAAAGCTGATGCTGATGTTGATGTTGATGATGAAGCTGATGCTGATGTTGATGTTGATGATGAAGCCGATGCTGATGTTGATGATGATGATGAAGCTGATGTTGATGATGAAGCTGATGCTGATGTTGATGATGAAGCTGATGCTGATGCTGTTGTTGATGATGAAGCTGATGTTGTTGATGATGATGATGATGATGATGATGATGATGATGATGATGATGATGAAGAAGAAGCTGATGCTGATGCTGTTGTTGATGATGAAGCTGATGTTGATGTTGATGATGATGATGATGATGATGGTGATGATGATGATGAAGCTGATGCTGATGCTGATGCTGATGTTAATGTTGATGATGAAACAGGATGATGTTTACATGTTTGCACACAGGACATGGTACAGATTCTCATTAGAAAGACTTGCAGGGGAGTGGAGTCGGAGCCGATGCTAACTCCAAGGGGAAATTCTTCTTAAATTTAACAGACCTAACAGCAAAGACTGGCACCAACGTCTTCAGTAATCGCTTCATTATGAGTGCCATGTTCTAATCTCTAGACTGTGTTTAAGTTTTTTTTCCTTCCTCGGCTAGAGCGCCGAGGTTTACCAATGGTGAGATTTTAAGTATGCCACCGTTTTTTACCCATCATTGAGGTAGCTGATTGCCAACTTTAGGGTAGGTAAAAGGTAACCTTTAGGTATGATGTCTAAATACGACACTAGTGTGCATGTGTTTTTTTTTATATACAATATTGTCTGCAGTTCCTACTGGCATGCAGTAGCCTACTCTTCCAAAAGGCGGGACAAGTTTTGACATGTGTGCAAGTCGTTATGTGTGCATTCGCATCATAGGACATTGGTTTATATTATGTCATGTCATGTCATATCATGTCATATCATATGTCATGATACATGATCTGATATATGATATATTTTAACATATCCTATACTATCATGTAATATCATGTTCTATTCTATTATATCACAATTATTATAATATATAATATATAATACTATATTATATCGTGTCGTACAAATAATCCTCTGGTGTCACATCGCATCGGATTGTATCGTATCACTTAGCAGTGCATAGTTTTACTTTGCATTGATGTATACTGTCTCGTGCCGTACTGTGTCGTGTAATATCGTTTTCTTGTATCATATCGAATCGCATGGTATGGCATTGTATTGTCTCACATTGTGTTATATAGAATTGCGTTGCATTGCACTGTATGCCCTGTATCGTATTCAATATATCATCACTTCAATTTTCTCGTGGAAAGAAAAGGCAAGGCTGGTGATCAAAAATTTCTTTTCATAAAATTTAGATTATTGTCTCCGAAAAGGACGCGTCTCTATAACACAGTAGCTTCATTTTATTTATCTATTCATTTATCCATATATTTTTTTTTAAAGAAACAGTTCATCTTACAGTGTATCAACTGAGTGACACTTTTACAAACTGTTTATTTGATTTTCATGGAGTTTTTTCAGTCACTTTTAACACAAAAGGACACTATACACACATTTGTACCCAAACCAGCAACAAAACAATAATAGAGATTGTAACCGAATCTCGCATGCATGTTTTGTGAAACAAAAATAATCAGTAAAAAAAAAAACATTCCCCCAAACAAACTGTTCTCCCATAATCTGTAAACTGACACTAAACCGACAACAACAAACCAACACATAAAACAACAATGACGTTCGTGTTAGGCTGCGCTTGAAAGTTTTTCAACAACGAAAACGGTTCGTGACAATCCTACTTCCGCTTTCCAGGATCTCTCGAGGGAGGATGCTTCCGAATGTGATGAATTAGGGATGGGGTTCTGGGCCATCACAGTCAGCCTTCATCATCACTAAAATCCCCTGGGATGTGTAGGTGTAGTTACTAAGTGCTGGCTCTTTCATTCTGAAATGAATTTGTGATGTTCCGGGTGTTTTCCTAGCGTCAACATCCATTTTGCAGACTTTTTCGGTCGTGGTTTTGTTATCATTTTGTTTTGTTACTGTATAGGGAGGGTTTTTTTTTTTAAAGAAGAAAGCTTGTATTGAGGGGATTGATGAGTAATCTCTGTGATTGGTGGTTTTGAAACATGGGTGATGGGTTGTCTGGGTGTAGTGTGTGTGTGTGTAGTGTGTGTGTGTGTGTGTGTGTGTGTGTGTGTGTGTGTGTGTGTGTGTGTGTGTGTGTGTGTGTGTGTGTGTGTGTGTGTGTGTGTGTGTGTGTGTGTTGTGTTGTGTTGTGTGTGTGTGTGTGTGTGTGTGTGTGTTGTGTGTGTGTGTGTGTGTGTGTGTGCGTGCGTGCGTGCGTTCATGTGTGTGTATGTGTGTGTGTGTGTGTGTTTGAGAGAGAGGCGTATATAGATAAAAACAAAGGAAGAAGAAAAAACAATTAACCAGTTTAGAACCAAAAGGTAATTTAAGACTGCCAGGTTCTTTTTCCCAAAACAGTGAATTACCAATCGTTTCTCGAGATGAACCTCCCATCCCACACCCACTCCCAAGTTACCAAACCAGTTCTTGATGGCATAGAAAAGAACGCTGCTTGCACGAACACATCTATCTGTCAGGTAAAAGACATATTTTTTCAGAATAGAAATTCCTCTTTCAAATTCCAAGTCTACTTTTCTGAGATACTTACCACCCCCACCCCCCCAAAACCCCCCCACCAAAAACCCAGCAACAACCAAGTAACGTATTTAGCAAAAAAAGGAATAAAATCTAAACCACTAACATTTTTTCTTACACAGTAAAACAAAAAAAATGCAAAACTACCAACAATTTTACGCCAATATAATAAAAAAACAACAACAAAAAACAATGGTGCTGGCCTGAACGCATCCTTTCCTAATGATGCCGCAGCACCAGACTCTGGCTGCTGCCTGTGGCGCATTGTGCTCTGGTTAGCCTAATGCAGCAACACCAGAATCACCAGAGGCTGGAAGCAGACAGCAGGCTGGTCTGGCATCAGATACTGGAGAGGTGGATTGGTGGTCTAGGTGGTAACGCGCCTTGCCTTAGAAAGCGAAAAGTCCGGGTCGGAGTGTGCGGTGGTTCGTACCCCGTTTGGGCCTAAAACTTTTCCCCCATCCATTAGACCCTGAGTGGTGGTCTGGGCGGTAGTCTTTCGGATGAGACTATAAACCGAGG
>CM060321.1:7249921-7254921 GCA_030674155.1 Stramonita haemastoma | reverse complement strand
ACAAGAGTACTAAATCCAATATCCTCGATATAAAAAATAAAACATAAACAAAAAACAAAAGTAACTATGATTATTGATACCAGAACACAGCTTCTGACTTCTGCCAGCGCACTTTCTCTCCTCCTTTTCCTCAAGCTGTTCAGTGTTCAGAGATCTATGGGAGATGAAGGATTTTGATTGTGATATATCGAGGATAATGGAATAAGCACTCATGTGCTTTTTTTTTTTACATCCAGTCCCCGTGTGTATGCAGTTTTGTAAATGTCATCTGTTCCCACCGGGCACACGATGGAATGGAGTGGTGGTGGGGGATGGCCTATGGGCTTCAGACCTGATGCTGGGTCATTTACTGAGCTCTGAACAGCGGTGCTTTCATACTATGTACAAGGGCCCTTTGTGGTCTGCCTGATTGGTTTTCCTTGTCTTCTGATCTTATTGCATTGTCATGGTAGGGAGAAGGGGGTTGGGTGGGTGGGTGGAGAGAGTTACGTCAAAGGTTGTTTTGTTCTTTCTCTCTGAACAGTGGGTAGGGAGGGGTGGGGGTGGGAGGAGAGAGTTACGTCAAAGATTGGTTTGTTCTTGGCACTGAACAGTGGTTTGTGCCTATGCTTACCTGTCACCGTTGGGAATAAAGAAAATCGATCAATCAAGCAATCAATCTGTGTGTGTGTATGTTTGCGTTTGTGCAAGTGTGTACGTACAGGCCTGGCGCTGGTGCTTGAATGCATGCACGCACCCACTCATACAAGTACGGCTTTTTAAATTAATTTTTTTTTTAAAAATAGAAATCTTCAAACAGTTTTAGTAAAGCCACTGAATATAAATTTTTCATATATTTGAAATTAACAGTTTTTTTTTGGTTTTCTTTCTGTGAAACATTAAAAAAAAAGATGCAAAGACAGCAATTAAAGCAATTACATGAAAAGATGCAATCTTCAAATCGCCATGGTTGGTAGAGCAATTCTGACTTCAAAACATGTTTCACAAATTGCTTATTGTAAACAAGAATCATAAGCCATTAGTCCCTAAAGTCGGAATGTATCTACCTTAATGGTGGGCAAGAACAGCCCGCATAATCAGAGGAACGAAAAAAAATTGGACATTTGGTTTTGTTCGGATTGTTTTGTTTAGAAGAAAATTCAGACTCGATTTCATAATTACCAACAGCATCACAGCAATCTGAAACAAAGATAGTTGCACAGATGTTCTTTTATGTAACGGAGTGGACATATTTGATGTCCCATCTCTTCACAATACCCTGGGTGGATACAGATTTGTTTTTTGTACCACTTTATGTCACAGCAGATTTCTCTTCCTGAAATGCTGGCAATTAGGATGGACAATTAGGATGTGTCTTCTAAAAAAAAAAGTTGCTAAAATTTTACGTTTTATCGTGCAGGCGAATTGTATGCCACTGAGTCTTTTCCACCACCATCCAAGGAAACAGAGCATGGCACAATTCGCAGGTGTGTCTCGATTTAGTAACACGGCGTTGCGACAGGGCCCTGATCGCATGGGAGATAATCTACATACCACCCCATCACATTTCTATTAAGTATAGTGAGGTGCACACACTAAAAATGTCACAGAAGTTTATTTTTGGTCTATTTTTCATCAATCCCAGTATATATACCATTATTCTTACCGACAACACTTCACTTAAAAATAGGATTCCACGCAGTGTCCCAACCACACCTCAAAGACTAAGGCTACGGCCATAGTAAACCCGGCCCGTCCCGTTGTTTTGACGGCCGTCTCTTTGACGGTAGAACGGATCCGTCAAAGCGGCCATAGTCAACCAGGCCCGTCTCTTTCTGACAATATGGTCACCCCGAGACTGCGAGTGACGCAAAAATGAGGCTGCCGCGGTGACGCAAATCGACAGAAAATAGTTCGACATAAAAAGTGTTTTTACGTAAAATCCCCCCCCCCCCCCCCCAAACTGTTATCAAAACCATTGGAATTTAATCGGGAAGGGTCAATTTACTAGTTTGTGTAGTCAGAATTTTTGAAGCACCATAAATAAGTTTTTCTTGATTATTTTCCTTTCTGTCGACCCGGCAAACGGACGTGTTGCTCGAACGTCAAAACGACGGGTTAAAAAGAACGGGCCGGGCCGGGTCTACTATGGCCACGCACAGCCGTTTTCAGTGACGCCACAGAGTAATTCAGCCGGGCAGCATTTTTCACCCGGCCCGTCATTTTGACGGCGTCAAAATGCCGGGTCTACAATGGCCGCAGCCTAAAGGAAAAAAGTTAATTCAATATATCCCCGAGTCGGAATGTTGCTACCTTAATGGGTGGGGGTAGGGGTGGGGCAAAGAAACGGTCGTACTGGCAAAAATCACATTATTAGTAAACCTCGGAGCTGTAGCTGAGGAACGGAAGAAATTTCCATACTGTTATTTTTATTATTTTTTTCTTTCACTTTTTTATGATTTTTGTTCAGTAATAGCTTACTCTTTTTATGTTTTCGTAGATATAGCATCCCTTATCCCCCCCTTTTTCCCTTGACTAACAAACAAAACTACCACTCCATTATGATTATTGGACCTCTTTCTTTTCTTTGAGTTATATACATACACACCCACCATTCTTACATTCTGGGTTGAAAATTTCAGGGGGCTAACATTAGGTAACGGTAGACAACATCTCGTTGTTTTTGTTGTTGTTGTTGTTGCTGTGCGTGTCCCCAGCTTCACACCCTGGGGGTTACCCAGAATAGACATCGTGTCGGCCTCAACAACACACCTAGGAATCGTTGTGAGATTGCAAGTACACAACGGATGAAAAGTGTGCATTTATGGCCGTGTTCGATCAAGTACTTCGCCATAATATAAGCGGCCGTAGGTACTCCAACTTCGAAGGACTTTTTCTCTTTTACAGGGAAAAGGAAGGTTGTTAGGATAAGAGCTTGTCATGGCTGAAGACAATCTCAACATGATGTTTTAATGTAGGCTTCGACACTTAGATTATACACATCAATACCTGACAAAGGCTTTGGCTTGGAGCAATAAACTCTAGTGGTACAGAATATTTCTGCTGTAAGTAAATAACTGAACGGGGAACAACCTCACACGGTGTTGACAAATACAGGGAAACTTGGGGTCGATTTATCCTCGAAGCTGGCATGTGGCTACCTTAATAATCAATGTTGGGTACAAACGGTCGCATACACAATCTCAACATTGGTTTACCTTTTTCTTTTTTTTCTTTCTTTCTGTTCTTTGATATCGAAGATAATGGGATAAGCACTCTTGTGTTTTTTTTCATCCAGTCCCCGTGTGCATGCAGTTTTGTAGATGTCATCTGTTCCCACAGGCACACGATGGCCTACTCTTAGGAAAAGCGGAACAGGATTTAACGTGTGCGCAAGATGTTCTGCGAGCGATCGCACACGGGGCCTCGGTTTATAGTCTCATCCGGACTCATACCTCAGAATTCTAGCCGAGGAACGAAAAGAGCCGGTCAAATTTTTGTTTGCTTCACAGTTCGATTTTTTGTTTGCTTCACAGTTCGATTTTTTGTTTGCTTCACAGTTCGATTTTTTGTTTGCTTCACAGTTTGATTTTTTGTTTTGCGTCACAGTTCGATTTTTTGTTTGCTTACAGTTTGAGTTTTTGTTTGCTTCACAGTTTGATTTTTTGTTTGCTTACAGTTTGATTTTTTGTTTGCTTCCCAGTTTGATTTTTTGTTTGCCTCACAGTTTGATTTTTTGTTTGCTTCACAGTTATTTTTTTGTTTGCTTCACAGTTTGATTTTTTTGTTTGCTTCACAGTTCAATTTTTTGTTTGCTTCACAGTTCGATTTTTTGTTTGCTTCACAGTTCGAATTTTTGTTTGCGTCACAGTTTGATTTTTTTGTTTGCTTCACAATTCGAATTTTTGTTTGCTTTACCTTTCCATTCACATATAATGTGTTTTGAAAAATCACTATATGTGATTATTACTATAAATATTAAAAAATATTTTAACTGCTTAATCAATTGCAATTTATTTTAATTGTTTATTAGGCGTATAGTACAACAGTTTTCCTTATTTACTTAGGCACACATTGAGCACTTATTATCATTTAAAAAAAAAGGTTTCTTTATTGTCAAGAAAGAAAAGATTGAAACAAAATATCGTTCAGTTTTTACCAGGAAGATCATCCAAGTATCGTCGGTACCGACAGAGAGACAGACAGACAGATATCCCCGGTATAAAAGAATCAATCAATCAACCACCCACCCACCCAACCAACCAACCAACCAAACCAAACCAAACCAAACCACCCAACCATCCACCCACCCACCCACCAAACCACCCACCCACCCACCCAAACCAAACCCACCCACTCAACCAACCACTCAATCAATCAAGAAGCCACACACACAGCCACATACATGCACACATATACAAGCAAAGCACCACAAAAAGAAGAAGAGAGAGAGAGAGAAGAAGAAGAAGAAGCAGGAAACTTCATGCCAGCCCACGTCTCTTGGGTGTGTTCAGCTTCCACAACCCCCCCCCCCCCCCCCGCACCCCCTTTTTCATGCCAGTGGCTCAGAGAACCTTGACAGACCAGACCCTCAGAGCTTAGACCCCGCCACAGCCCAGCCCAGCCACCATCACCAGCAGGAGGTCGATGACTTATCGATCGATCCGCTTGATATATGATTACTGGTCACTGACTTACCACCAGGGTTGTGGAAAATAACCCTACCCTCCCCCCTCCCCTGCACCTTTTCTGCTAACTGCTTTCTCTCTCTCTCTGTGAGAAGATCTAAAGAAAATCGTCGGTAGGAAAAAGCTTGGTGTTACTTTGTTTCTGACTTTCTCTCTTTGGCGTGGTTGTTGTTGTTGTTTTTTTTTTATAAAAAGGGTGTGGATGTGGTGGTGTTGACAGAAAGAGAGAGAGAGGGGGAGGGAGGAATTGAGGGAGGGAGAGAGAGGGAGAGAGAGGGAGTGAGAGAGATAGAGAGAGAGAGGAAGGGAGGGATGGAGAGAGGGAGAGAGAGA
>CM060321.1:7232421-7234921 GCA_030674155.1 Stramonita haemastoma | reverse complement strand
CCACGTTTCATGTTTTAGGGATGCAGGGGGCTCTGGTTGTAGGTATTACCCTTGGTATCTGGCTGCTGCACTCTACCTCGTGTTTGTTTTTTTATTTTGTACCACTTGATGTCACAGCAGATTTCTGTGCGTGAAATTCGGGCTGCTCTTCCCGGGGAGAGCGCGTCGCCACAAGTGCAGCGCCTACCCCCCCCTTTTTTTTTCCTGTTTGCAACTGTATTTGTTTCCCTATCACAGTGGCTTTTTTCTACATAATTTTGCCAGGATCACCCCCTTTGTTGCCGTGGGTTCTTTTACGTGCGCTAAATAATGATGTGTAACACACGGGACCTCGGTTTATCGTCTCATCCGAAAGACTAGCGCCCAGACCACCACTCAGGGACTAAAGGATGGGGAAAAAAGTTTTGGGCCCAAACGGGGTACAAACCACCGCACACTCCGACCCGGACTTTTTGCTTTCTAGGCAAGGTGCTTTACCACCTAGACCACTGATCCACTCTATGGCAGAGTGGACGGGCATCACTGGTTCTCATCCATCTCCTTCATCTCTCACCTGCTGGCTCTGAGCGCCACACCCAAGGGCCTAGCTCACCTCAGTAGAGGATGTTCACACGGCATCACTGGGGCGGGATAATTATAGCCTAGTGGTCAGAACATTGCGCTCGCAATTTGACGACCCGGGTTCGATTCCTGGTCGAGGGGACTTTTCCTCTGGAGTTAACATCAGTGCTGACTCCACTCCCCCCCAAAAGGTCTTTCGGATGAGACTATAAACCGAGGCCCCGTGTGTGTGTGTGAACGCACGCAGAACATCTTGTGCACACGTTAAATCCTGTTTCGCTTTTCGTAAGAGTCGGCCATCGTGTGCCGGTGGGAACAGATGACAAGATTTACAAAACTGCGTAAACACGGGGACTGGATGTAAAAAAGCACAAGAGTGCTTATACCATTATCCTCGATATAAAAGAATAAAACAAATAAATAAATAAAATGATGCAGGTTACCGACCAAGAAGGATGAAGTTCCCCAGGGAACTTAACGGCTACGTGTTCGAGGCCGAGGGTAGCCACCCAGATGGAGAATATCAGCTTTGGTCTGGCATTAAGAGGGATGGGTTCTGCCGTGTGACACTGCCTAAGAGACACCTTGTGAGGAGCAAAGGTAGATGGTGCTGATAAAGCTATATACAGTACAGTACAGTACTATGTACAGTACACTACAATACAGTTGCATGTAGGAAAAAAATGGTTAGGCGCTGCGCTTGTGGCGACGCGCTCTCCCTGGGGAGAGCAGCCCGAATTTCACGCAGAGAAATCTGCTGTGAACATAAAGTGGTACAAAAATGCAAAATTCAAAAGCTGTGATGGAAAGACTGGTTAGCTTGTGTTTGAAGGGGATAACAGTATTGATATATAAGGCAATGTGCTCGATAACATTATGTTGTTTTGATGCAGTTGTCGAGTTCTACGGTTGTATACCGCAGCACAGGAGTAAGGCCCAATGTAGTAAGAGAGAAAATGCAAAGAAAGAAGAAGAAGAAGAAGAAGAAGAAGAAGAAGAAGAAGAAGAAGAAGAAAAATGCAAAGAAAGTGAAGAATGCCATGAAGAAGAATACAAAGTAGATGAAAAAGAACAATAATAATAACAATGATAAAAACGGTGATTATGATAATCAAAATACTACTAAAATTACAACTATTACTACTACTGAAGAAGAAGTAGAAGAAGGAGGAAAAGAAGCAGAAAAACAAGAACAAAAAGAAAAAAATAAACCAACTTTGCCAGCAAAACTGTAGTCCATTGAAGTTCAGATTCGCCTTTTTACCACTGAAAAGGGAGGAATTCTCACAGGACGTATGCTGGGAAGTGTTTTCTATGGCAGCTGGACCAAATCCATTTTATGCCCGTTTTATCATCAGATGTCTTTTGGGTTTTCCAGTCCCACACATTTTCCCTCTCCCTTTATGAAGGGATGGTTCCTAACACTAGTGCTTTTACGTGACATGATTTATCTGGGTCATTGGGGGGGGGGGGGGGGGGAACTGACTAGTTGTGAACTGGAGGTAGTTTGGATGTGTTGTGTGTTGTGTGGGTGTGTGTGTGTGTGTGTGTGTGTGGTGTGTGTGTGGTGTGTGGTGATGTGCGTGGTGTACGACGCGAGTGCAGTGTGTGTATGCGTGTGCGTCGCGTGTACCAGTTGTGTGCTGTATGTGTTTGTTTTGCTCTCCATCTGTATGTATGGGGGGGAGAGGAGTAGAGAGGAGAGGAGTAGAGGTATGACGTGAGGAGAGAGAGAGGACAGATGTGAGCGAGAGATGATGAGTTGTTTTCATGATGAGGAGAGAGAGAGAGAGAGAGAGAGAGAGAGAGAGAGAGAGATCGTGCAGGACATGAAATGAGATCGACAGTATACGAGGATGGATGATTGCTAGGGTGAGAGTAGCCAGAGAGTAAGAGGATGATTTGAGAGAGAGTGATGAGTGAGGAGATGAGAAAACGA
>CM060321.1:7214921-7217421 GCA_030674155.1 Stramonita haemastoma | reverse complement strand
CACACACACACACACACACACACACACACACACACACACACACACACACCCACACACACACACAAATGCATAGATGTGTGCATGTGAGCTCACATACATACACATATGTATACACACACACTTACACACACGCACGCACACACACACATACACACACATTCTCTCTGTCTGTGTCTCTGTCTCGGTCTCTGTCTCGGTCTCTGTCTCGGTCTCTCTCTCTCTTTACTTTAAAGTATGGACTAGTATAATTATTTTGTTCAAATAAGAACATTTTCTGTCTGACGTAAATAGACAATGTTGTCTGAAAAGAAATCAGTTTTGAAATTCACATAAAGTAACAATGTTTTTTTTTTTCTACTTTGTTCATTCTAACTTACTCCTCTTCTGTTTTTTAACGGTTTGGGATTGTAACATTAATGATCAGTTTTGCTTGGTGTGTGCATATGTATGTATGTATGTATGTATGTATGTATGTATGTATGTATGTATGTATGTATGTATGTATGTATGTATGTATGTATGTATGTATGTATGTATGTATGTATGTATGGATGGATGTATGTATGTATGTATGTATGTATGTATGTATGTATGTATGTATGTATGTATGTATGTATGTATGTATGTATGTATGTATGTATGTATGTATGCATGTATGTAAATATATATGTATGTACGTACGTATGTGCATGCATGCATGTATGCGTGTATGGGCACACGCATGTTTGTACGCATGCATGCAAACGCATGTGCTTCCGTTCAGTCACCTAAAAAACAAGGCAAAAGGCGATGTATACACGGCGGATACAAAACCTCCTTCCATTCCCAGCAATTCTCTCTCTCTCTCTCTCTCTCTCTCTCTCTCTCTCTCTCTCTCTCTCTCTCTCTCTCTCTCTCTCTCTCTCTCTCTCTCTCTCTCTCTCTCTCTCTCTCTCTCTCTAATCGTGTGCCGGTGGGAACAGATAACATTTACAAAACTGCATACACACGGGGACTGGATGTAAACAAACAAGAGTGCTTATTCCATTATCCTCGATATAAAAGAATGAATCTCTCTCTCTCACTCACTCACTCACTCACTCACTCACTCACTCACTCACTCACTCACTCACTCACTCACTCACTCACTCACTCACTCACTCTCCCTCTCTCTTTCTTTCTCTCTCTCTCTATCTCTTCTGTTTCTCTCTCTCTCTTCTCTCTCTCTCTCTCTCTCTCTCTCTCTCTCTCTCTCTCTCTCTCTCTCTCTCTCTCTCTCTCTCTCTCTCACAGACAGACAGACAGACACACACATCTACACATTCTCTCTCTCTCTCTCTCTCTCTCTCTCTCTCTCTCTCTCTCTCTCTCTCTCTCTCTCTCTCTCTCTCTCTCTCTCTCCCCATTACCAAAACACAACACCAACTAATTCTGCATCATTAGACAGAGGAGATAGCAGGCTGGAGTGTCAGGGTGTTAATGGAAGTGGGAGGAGGGTGAAGGGGAGAGAGAGAGAGGGAGAGAGAGAGGAGGGAGAGAGAGAGAGAGAGAGAGAGATGAGAGAGAGAGAGAGAGAGAGAGAGAGAGAGAGGAGAAGAGAGAGAGAGAGAGAGAGAGAGAGAGAGAGAGAGAGGGGAGAGAAAGAGAGAGAGAGAGAAGAGAGAGAGAGAGAGAGAGAGAGAGAGAGAGAGAGGAGAGAGAGAGAGAGAGAGAGAGAGAGAGAGATCATAGCACAGTGCTTTGTTTCATATGCCATTCCTGTGGCGTAAAAATAACATAAAATAATCTGTGCATCCTTTTGTAACTAATGCATGTTTCATTCTTTCTGAATATTCACTGTTTAAACCAAAACTGGTTGCTAATCTCTAAGAGGAAATAATAAAAACCCAAGTTCAGTGTGCAACATACATTTACAACATGTAAAGGATCCTATGGCACCAGGAGCATTGTCTGTACAGGAAACTCACTCTCATAATTATAGGCCCAATAGTGATACAGTAGGGGGGGGGGGAATGAGCGTCCCCTGCTATGAAGACCCATTCTTCACGGGAGTGAACAACCTAAAGTTTATGCAGAGAAATTGTACTCTGTAATCCTACTATACGGCTCAGAAACCTGTCGGGTAACAAAGACCAACATTCACAAACTCCAGACATTCACCGACAGATATCTTGGGAACATCCTCGGTATCAGGTGGCCAGAAGTCGTCTCAAACGAAGAACTGTGGGACAGGACCAGACACGCTCCAATCGAGACGGAGATCAAGAAAAGGAAATGGGGATGGATTGGCCATACGCTCCGCAAGCCTGCTTCAAATGTCACCAGGCAGGCCCTCGACTGGAACCACAAGGGAAGCGGAAAGTAGGTCGACCAAAACAGACCTTGCGCAGGAGCATAGAAGCAGAGACGAAGGCAGCCGGAATGACGTGGGCCGAGCTGAAGAGGATCTCCCAGAACCGAGTCCGTTGGAGGAGGAGTGTTGTTGCGGCCCTTTGTTCCCACGGGAATTCACAGGCATGAG
>CM060321.1:7207421-7209921 GCA_030674155.1 Stramonita haemastoma | reverse complement strand
GGTTCGTATCCCGTTTGGGCCCAAAACTTTTCCCCCATCCGTCAGACCCTGAGTGGTGGTCTGGGCGCTAGTCTTTCGGATGAGACGATAAAACCGAGGTCCTGTGTGTTACACATCACTATTTAGCGCACGTAAAAGAACCCACGGCAACAAAGGGGTTGATCCTGGCAAAATTCTGTCGAAAAAAGCCACTCTGATAGGGAAACCAAACACAGTTGCATGCAGGAAAAAGAAAAAAATGGGTAGGCGCTGCACTTGTGGCGACGCGCTCTCCCCCGGGGAGAGCAGCCCGAATTTCACGCAGAGAAATCTGATGTGACATAAAGTGGTACAAAATACAAAATACAAAAAAGACTTGAATTCGTACCCTCAGTTACCATCGGGGACCAGACGTTTACCTCTCTAACCACTAAGCTGATCCACCATCCCTCCTCTTCTCCCCCACCCCCTCACCCTTACCCCCCCACCCCTCCAGACCTACACGTTACACCGTTTACTTAGCAAAACGATGGTATGTTTGCCAAAAATAACAACAACAAAAAAGACGCAAATTTACGCTGCAAAAACCGCGGCCCCAACTGCTCAAAAATGATGCTTTTGTTTGTTGGTTTGGATGGTTATTTTGACGTTGTTATTATTTTTCTTCTTTTACACAACATGCCTGACAGAAAAAACAAACCTAGGTATTCATCTTACTCAAAACAGCTTCCATTTTCTTTTTCTCCCCCCCCCCCCTCCTTTTATTTTCTTTTGTCTGAGAAACTGTTTTCGCTACTACTACTACGGCAGATGCTTGCTCTATGCGGAGAGGAAGATTCGCCACGTGTGCACAGACAGGCCTAAGCGCTTGAGACTTCCAATCCTACCGGCCTTCGCACGTGCAGTACCTCGCATACAGACACAGACACACACACACACACCGCGGAGTCAGGCTTGTGAAACGGTGGCCAGTCAGTATATTGAAAGCATAGTGTGCGTGTGTGTGTGTATGTGTACACATCTTTCAGAGAAAGCGAGAGAGCGCGAGAGAGAGACAGAGAGAGCAAACGATTGGTTTGATTCGTGTCATCGATTTTTGATGTATGAACAACTGTGTGTGTTGTTGTGAAATACTGGATTATTCTTGTGTTTACAGTTTGTTATGTTCAGGAGACAACAACCTTATATTGATGGTTTATTTTCAATTTTTGAGTTTTTTTTTGGTTTTGCATTTGTGCTCGTAGAGTAATGGAACGGAGGTGAATTTCAGAGAGTAAAAAAGAAAGAAGAAAAGAAAGGAGAGATTTATTGTGATTTTTTTTTTTTTTTACTGTGCGGGAAGTTGTGTGTGTTCTTGGGTAAGTTATGTGGTTATGGAGAGAGAGAGAGAGAGAGAGAGAGAGAGAGAGAGAGAGAGAGAGAGAGAGAGAGAGAGAGGAGAGAGAGAGACAGACAGACAGACAGACAGACAGACAGACAGACAGACAGACAGACAGACAGACAGACAGACAGACAGACAGACAGACAGACAGGTTTTGCCTTATTTCGTTTTGTTTTGGTTTCATGCTATGATTTTCTTTACACACAACACACACACACACACACACACACACACACACACACACACACACACACACACACACACACACACACACACACTCACACACACACACACTCACACACACATCACACACAACACACCACATACATACACACACACACACGCACGCACACACATACACACACACACACACACACACACACACACACACACACACACACACACACACACACACACACACACACACACAGAGTAACGCGCTAAGGCGAGGTGATAGAGATGGAGGAAGCTTGTTGAAAGTAGGGTCAGATATGGGTAATAGATCCTAGGTAGGAAATGTGTCTTGAGGCTGAAGTTGAAAGTTTCAAGTGTAGTTTTTTTGGCAAGTTTTATTTTTTTATTTTTATTTTATTCTTTTTTATCGAGGATAATGGAATAAGCACTCGTTTGCTTTTTTTCATCTAGTCCCCGTGTGTATGCAGGTTTTTTTTGGTAAATATTGTCAACTGTTCCAACCGGCACACAATGGCCTACTCTTACGAAAAGCGAAACATGATTTAATGTGTGCGCAAGATGTTCAGTGTGCGTTCGCACACGGGGACTCAGTTTACAGTCTTATCCAAAAGACTTTTGGGGGAGAGTGGAGTCAGCACTGATGTTAACTCCAGGGGAAAAATCCCCTCCAACGGGAATCGAACTCGGGTCGTCAAATTGCGAGCGCAATGTTCTGACCACTAAGGCTATCCCGTCCCCCCAAATTGCAAATTGAGAGAGGGAGGTCATTCCAGATAGATGGACCCAAAGAAAACAAAGAAGAACGAGTGGAAATAAGCGATAGTCTTAGTAGCAGTTGGGATAAAGTAGAGGTAGAAATCGTATCAGTAATAGAAGAAGAACCAAAAAAAAAGTCAAAGTGGCAGCAGCATAAATAAATAAAACGATGCACACAAACGTCCACTT
>CM060321.1:7194921-7202421 GCA_030674155.1 Stramonita haemastoma | reverse complement strand
TATGGGATGAGGAATGTTGCTCATTCCGCTGCTAATGCAACAGCACAATTGACTTTGGCAAGGAGCCCAACAAAATACCCTCCCCTTTTAATCAAATTCATAAACATTACCCCCCTCCACCCCAAACACACCCACCCACCCACCCACACAAGCACGTACGCACACGTACACACAAACATATTTACACAAGCACACACACATACAAATACACACACACACAAACACACAAACACAGACACCCACACCCACACCCACACACACACACACACACACACACACACACACACACACACACACACACACACACAAGGAAACAAAAAAACAAACAAAAAGCAAACAAGCAAACACATACACACACACACTAAAAACAAAAAAAAAGAATAAACAATTCTCGCACAGACACAGACACACAGACACAGACAGACAGTCAGACAGACACCCACACATACACACACCCTATCTTTTCATATGGCAGACAGGTGTGGTTTTTTCTTGCATATATATAGGTCACAACCTGTATGTTATTATACCGAGGAGAGAGAGAGAGAGAAGAGAGAGAGAGAGAGAGAGAGAGAGAGAGAGAGAGAGAGAGAGAGAGAGAGAGAGAGAGAGAGAGAGAGAGAGAGAGAGAGATTTATTCTTTTTCTTATTTATTTATTCTTTTATATCGAGGATAACAGAATAAGCAATCATGTGCTTTTTTTCATCCGGTCCCCGTGTGTATGCAGTTTTGTAAATATTGTCATCTGTTCCCACCGGCACACGATGGCCTACTCTTACGAAAAGCGGAACAGGATTTAACGTGTGCGCAAGATGTTCTGCGTGCGTTCGCACACGGGGCCTCGGTTTAAAGTCTCATCCGAAGGACTTTTGGGGAGAGTGGAGTCAGCACGGATGTTAACTCCAGGAAGAAAATTTTCTCGACCAGACTCGAACCCGGGTCGTCAAATTGCGAGCGCAATGTTCTGACCACTAGGCTATCCGCCCCCCAAGAGGGGAGAGAGAGAGAGAGGAGAGAGAGAGAGAGAGAGAGAGAGAGAGAGAGAGAGAGAGAGAGAGAGAGAGAGAGAGAGAAGAGAGAGAGAGAGAGAGAGAGAGTTTAAACTTAGAACGATTTATCCAGAAAATAGGCCATTAGCCCATGTGACAGAATTACTGAAGTAATCAGAGCTAATGAATTAAAAGTTTATTACCAGCAGTCGGGAAACAGGCATTAGTGTGTGTGTGTGTGTGCGTGCGCGCGCGCGCGCGCGTGTGTGTGTGTGTGTGTGTGTGTGTGTGTGTGTGTGGTGTGCGCGTGTATGTGTGTATGCACGCGCGCACACGCGCGCGCGTGTGTGTGTGTGTGTGCGCGCGCGTGCATTTGGATTTGGTCGGACTATTGATTGCCTTTGGCTATATGACTGTGTGTAAGAATGGGTTGAGTGTAAGCGCTTTGATTTTGTCTTTGTAAGATATAGTGCTAGTCTATATAAGTTCCATTTATGATGATGATGGTAGGGGGGGAGTGGAGTCAGCACTGATGTTACTTTCAGAGGAAACATTCTCCCTTCGCGTCTCAGTGGTGGCTCGAACCCGGAGCGTTAAATTACGAGCGCAATACTCTAACCACCAGGCTACTCCACCCTCTTAAAGACTGGGGTCTATAATGATTTTCATCTGTAGTCGTATTCCGCTGGTATTTTGTTGGTTTTGCTCTTTCGAACATGTGTTCTCTCTCTCTCTCTCTCTCTCTCTCTCTCTCTCTCCTCTCTCTCTCTCTCTCTCTCTCTCTCTCTCTCTCTCTCTCTCTCTCTCTCTCTCTTCTCTCTCTTTCTCTCTCTCTTCTCTCTCTCTCTCTCTCTCTCTCTCTCTCTCTCTCTCTCTCCTCTCTCTCTCTCTCTCTCTCTCTCTCTCTCTCCATATAATTATGTGAAAGGGAACAATCAAGGTCTAAACAACGTGGATGAACTGGATGACAGTTCTAAGCAAGACAGATGACTGTGTGAGTTAAAACGGAGATGAAGAGGAAGATGGAAAACACACATATACACACACACGCGCACGCACACACACGCACGCACAAACACAAACACACACAGACACAGACACACACACACACACACACACACACACACACACACACACACACACACACACACACACACACACGACAAGCTTTGCCATCAGTGCATATCAAACTAACAGGTTCATTTAGCCAAAAAACATGTGTAGTCTAATGTGCCAGAAAAAAACTTTATGATGACAGATGAAGTCTCTGTGGCGAGGTTTCTTTGAGTCTGCTGTGTTTATAGGCAGCTTTTAACAGTTCAGATTTCGTATATATGGGTGGGGTCGGTGGTCTACTGGTAACACACCGCATTTACAAAGCGAGTAGTCGAGGGTTCGAATCCCGTTTGAATGTAAACTCTTTTTCCCTATTCACTGGTCCCTGAGTGGTGCACTAGATGCTAGTCTTTCGGATGAGATGATAAAATTGAGGTCCCGAGTGCAACGCGCATTTAGTGCACGGAAAAGAACACACACACACACACACGCGCGCGCTCGCGCACGCACGCACACAGACACACACGCACACACAGACACACGCACGCACGCACACACACACACGCAGAACGGATGACAAAATTATTATAAATCAGCTTAACACACAAGGTAGACTGTACTGTTCGTACTGTCGTGCGTGCGTGCGTGTGCCCGCGTGAGTGTGTGTGTTTGTGTGTGTGTGTGTGTGTGTGTACGGGTGCGTGCGTACGTGCGTGTATTGTATTGTATTGTATTGTATTGTATTGTATTGTATTGTATTGTATTGTATTGTATTGTACTGCATAGTACTGTATTGCACCACGTACCTCTTCCACTGCGAGAAATTTGAGCTGCTCTCTCCAGAGAGAGAGTGTCACGTCACCACAAAAACAGTATTCCCTGTTAAAGAAAAATGTCTGCATAATTATGTTCTTAATATTTCCCTATACATTAAAAAAAAAAAGAATTTTGCCCGGGACAACTCTCTTGCTGCCGTGGGTTCTTTAACATGTGCTGAATGTGTGAGTTGAAGACAGGATCTGGGCTTATCCGAAAGACTAGCTCACAGACTAAGACTTATGGTCTATAGTGGATGGGATGAAAATTTTGGGCTCAAACGGGGATGGAACCCACATCTCTTGCTGTCTACACAGCGGGTACGTTACCTCTAGACCACTAATCCAATGTTTTCTTTAAAAACAAAATGTCAGAAAACCGTTTATGTCAAAACGAGTTGGAACAACTTCATCATCCACGGGAAGCAAAGACAGTGCGAAATGTGTTGAAAATTATCTAGCGAGATGAGAGAGAGAGAGAGAGAGAGAGAGAGAGAGAGAGAGAGAGAGAGAGAGAGAGAGAAGAGAGACAGACAGACAGACAGACAGACAGACAGAGACAGAGACAGAGACAGAGAGACAGAGAGACAGAGAGACAGAGAGAGAGAGAGAGACAGAGAGACAGAGAGACAGAGAGAGAGACAGAGAGAGAGAGAGAGAGACAGAGACAGAGAGAGAGACAGAGAGAGACAGAGAGAGAGAGAGAGAGAGAGAGAGAGAGAGAACTCGAACTCGAACTCGAACTCGAAAGGTTTATTCATGAAAAAGGCCACTGGCCCATACATGAAGGGGGTTGCCGAATAACGATAACGATAATTGCTTTAAGCTGACACACAACACCATTCCATGCCATGGAAACCACAGCATTGATTTGTAATGTACATCGAGACACGACACTCTTTACAGTCCGGATATGTTACGGCATTCCGAGCCTTTCTTTCGTCCAGTCATTGTCACAGGCCCTCCGCCTACGCTAGCCAAGACAGCGATGTAATAGTTCTCTAAGTGTCGCCAAGTCCCTTGAAGCACACGAAAGGGTCTCCGTGTGTAGTGTGTTCTGGATTCGCTTCCCATTCCGCAAACTGGCGAGTTTGACACGTTCCTCTTTTAACATGTTTTTCTCTTGCTGTTTGACAAACCAGTACACACATACTGGCTCAGTGTCTGGTTGGCATGCCAGCTGGATCACAATGTCATCTGATTCACACGTCACAATATCTTCACCATCTGAATGATGTAGGACAGATTTTCTAAAGTGTGTATTTCTTTGTCTGTCTCTCAGCCTTTTCTGTACTGATCTATCAGTTAGAGTAGCCACATACTGTTTGACATTTCCTTTGTCGAATGCACCAACAATATTATCATCGTTCACCTCAGGCTGCAAAACACACATATCAGCACAGTCACTACAATCAGACATACACGGAGGTTCTAAATCAACTGATGATGGCAACTTAACTGATGTTTTTGTGTTGATGTCCTGTGTGTGTGCTGTTGGTAGGTCTACTCTATGCGTATCTGCGCATGCTGCATTCTGCTGTTCTACACTTTTGTCAGGTGGACTCGAGGCACTGAAGACACAGTCACTTTCACACACAACACTTGCCTGCTTCTCTTTATGCTTTCGAGCACGTTCCAAATCCCTGCGGGTTTGGGAGTAGGATTTTTTCCTATAGTATTGTACTTGTGTGCTGCGATTCACTGTTGGATCCGCCATGTTGGTTGACACTGCTGTGTCCACTGGTTTAAGTCGCAAGACAAAAACCACGCTGTCCCCTTCTCCTGCCACTTTCCAGCTGGAGACTGCATTGTCAGTCAGCAGGGCGCCTAAGGTCCTCTCCACAGCCGCTGGAAGTCCAGTAACTGGCATTTTTGTATGAATTACGAGTTTTACTGTAGCTCACAGAAAATGTACGCCCTGTCCGCTTGGCGTCTCGTGACCAACCCCAGAGAGAGAGAGAGAGAGAGAGAGAGAAGAGAGAGAGAGAGAGAGAGAGAGAGAGAGAGAGAGAGAGAGAGAGAGAGAGAGAGAATGAATGAATGAATCTTTATTTTTCAAGGGTAACAGAGTACTGGCGAGAGGGAGAGAGAGAGAGAGAGAGAGAGAGAGAGAGAGAGAGAGGAGACAGAGAGACAGAGAGACAGAGAGACAGAGAGACAGAGAGACAGAGAGACAGAGAGAGAGAAACAAAGAGAGTTCGAAAAATAGGGAAAGAAACACTTAAGGCTGGGTCAGGTCAAGTAAAAGGAAAGGTGGGTACTTAGAGGAACATAAAAAGCTGTTATTTTAAAACACAAATCTCAAACTTCAGTGTGTGTGTGTGTGTATGTGTGCGTGCGCGTGTGTGTGTGCGCATGCGCGCGGCGCATGCGTATTAGTGCATTTCAAACACATCTTTCCGAAAATTCGTTTCACAATAATGAAACAAGTCATTAAGTTCCCTGCAAACTTGTTATTATTCCTCTTCCACTATTTCTTGCTTCATCAAAAACACACTTTCTTATGTTTGGTTTTTGGCTTCAACGTCTTTCCACTTTAAGTGACATTAGACAACAACCCCCCTCACACAAACACACACACACACACACACACACACACACACACACACACACACACACACACACACACACACACACACACACACACACACACACACAAAACTTTATACTCAACCTCTTTATGAACTGTTCCCATCATGCACCAGATTTTGGACTACAGCAAAATTGACGTCTCGCTCTCAACGGTTCTATTTGCCCTGACAGGTTTTGCCTTAGTCTAAGCCATTGACTCCGAAACACAGTGCCCCCCTAACCTAGCAATTTTACTGGCAAAACTTCCCATTACGGAAGAGAGTGATCGCTTAGTCATAATGCCAGTACGACGAAAATTGAAAGTGATTTGTGTGGTATCGTTCTGATTCCGAAAGGTTAGAGAAGTGGGATGGTTTTTTTTTTTTTGAGAAGGGAAAGTGGGTGGGTGGTTTTGGTGTAAAGAAGAAAGAGTAATGTGTGGGAATAGATACCGTTATTCCATGAACTTGGAATACCAGTCAGACTTGAGAGCATTTGTTTGTTGTTAGTTATTCAGACCTTTTCAGTATTGCCCTGAACTGTTTATTCTGTTTGGTTACCACCACCACTGATAATAATGAATAACCCGCCACCTCCACCACTA
The DNA here is from genome assembly GCA_030674155.1 of Stramonita haemastoma. Classification (NCBI taxonomy): domain Eukaryota; kingdom Metazoa; phylum Mollusca; class Gastropoda; order Neogastropoda; family Muricidae; genus Stramonita; species Stramonita haemastoma. The sequence continues at coordinate 7,196,385 of CM060321.1, read as the reverse complement.
GTAATAAACTATCACCACCACTAATGATAACCCACCACCACCGCCACCACCACCACTACCACCACCACCACTAGAAATAACATATCAGCACTACAACGAACTTAACTACAGATGATAACAATAATGACGATGGTGATGATGAAGATGATGGTGATCATGATGATGATGATGGTGATGATGATGCTTTTATAATTGTCTCTGGCACTTTGATGTCAGCTTCTTTTTTATGTTATTGACAGGTTTAATGTCCTAGTTTATTGATAAGCGCAACAGGAAAAGCAATTATTGTAAATGGTTCTCATTCTTTTTATGCCGTTAGCTAAATAAGAATCGGTAATGAAAGTTTTTTGTTTTTTTTAATTAAATAATACATAAATCAGAGTCCATACTTTGAAGGGTGGCATGGGTGGGGGTGAGGTGAGGTTATTTTCTAGTGTTAAAATTGATAATTATTCTATTTACTAGATACTGCTTTACAGAAAGAGAAGTTCTTTTGAAAAAATCCCAGTTTGTTTAATGTGTTTGTTTACAAAAATTGACATTCTATTTACTAGATACTGCTTCACAGCAAAGCGAAGTTCTTTAGAAAGAAAAACCCAGTTTGTTTGTTTAATGTATTTGTTTATTTATTTATTTATTCTTTTATATCGAGGATAACAGAATAAGCAATCATGTGCTTTTTTTCATCCGGTCCCCGTATGTATGCAGTTTTGTAAATATTGTCATCTGTTCCCACCGGCACACGATGGCCTACTCTTACGAAAAGCGGAACAGGATTTAACGTGTGCGCAAGATGTTCTGCGTGCGTTCGCACACGGGGCCTCGGTTTTAAGTCTCATCCGAAGGACTTTTGGGGAGAGTGGAGTCAGCACTGATGTTAACTCCAGGAAGAAAATTTCTCGACGGACTCGAACCCGGGTCTTCAAATTGCCAGCGCAATGTTCTGACCACTAGGCTATCCGCCCCCCAGTTTACACTGGGTAGCATGACAGGGGAGGGTGTAGCCGAGTGGTATAAGAGCGCTTGACTTCAAGAAAACCCCATCCAAAAACTATATAGTTACAACATTGTTACAACTTATAACGAAAAAATAAACTCGAGAGAGAGAGAGAGAGAGAGAGAGAGAGAGAGACAGAGACAGAGACAGAGACAGAGACAGAGACAGAGACAGAGAGACAGAGACAGAGAGGACAGAGACAGAGAGACAGACAGACAGAGAGACAGAGACAGAGAGAGAGGGTGAGGAGAGAGAGAGAGGAGAGAGAGAGAGAGAGAGAGAGAGAGAGAGAGAGAGAGAGAGAGAGAGAGAGAGAGAGAGAGAGAGAGAGAGAGAGAGGAGGAGAGGAGAGGGAGAGAGGAGAGAGAGAGAGAGGAGAGAGAGAGAGAGAGAGGAGAGAGAGGAGAGAGAGAGAGAGAGAGAGAGAGAGAGAGAGAGAGAGAGAGAGAGAGAGAGAGAGAGACCCG
>CM060321.1:7189921-7192421 GCA_030674155.1 Stramonita haemastoma | reverse complement strand
CTACCTCCATCCATCCATCATCCATCCATCATCCATCCATCCATCATCCATACATCCATCCATCCATCCACCCACCCACCCACCCCACCCCCTAGCGCTAACAAACGACACCCACCCACCCACCCACCCACCCAGCCAGTCTGTCATTATCCAAATGGCCCTCTTGACTTTCAGAAAGCCTGTCGGACCCACACCACCTCGATCGCCAGCCAGCAGGAAAGAACTTTCCCCCTGGGGGGCTGCTGCTGACCACACAACCGCTTATCTCAGCTGTCCGGACCTGTACTGACCGCTGCTGCTGTGCTGCTAGGCTAACTGCTCGCTGACCCCTCTCTGCCTGCTCTGAGGCTAATGACACCATCGATCCTTCAGAGAGTGTGTGCGTGTGTGGAGGACCACTCGTCGTCGTCATCGTCATCTTCTTCCACACTGACCACTAGATTGTGTTACATTACATGCCTGTGTGTATGTAGAGTTGGTCCGACTGTGAAGGACAGGCTGGGTTTTACCGCTGTGGTTCAACTCTCTTGTTAGCTGCGGTGTGGTTTATGTGCGTTTCAAGTCATCTGGATTCTCTTGTAGGGGCTTTAGGGGGGAAAGCCATTTCTGGCCTTGCTTAGTTGTGGCTGGTGTGATCGATATTTCTTCTTTTTTTTGTTGTTGTGTGTGTGTGTAGGTTATTTATTTTTTTATTTTTTATTTTTTTATAACTGTGGTGTGGTGGTGGAAACGTTTTTTTTTTTAATGCGCGAGGAGTGAAGGTACTGTGTTCTGCTTGAATATTTTATTTTCTTATCATCGCCGTGCATGATTGATATTAGCGTACGAAGTGATATTGACAGTGCAGGTTGTTGAGTTGAGTCTATGTTGTAAGTTCAGGAAATGTGAAGGGTGATATTGATTTTTTTGTACTATTATTGCTCCTGCTCGAGGGAGGTGGGTGAATCGAGTGCGTAATAGTTTTTGACTTTCAAGCGGTTATATGTATTTCTTTTTATTGTGACGATGTAAGTAAACTGAGCGGGGAATAGATGTAAAGAAACCCAAACAAACGACAATGGGTGATTATTCGAAATACTCGAAATAGATAAATAAATTTGATTTGATTTAATTCAAAACAAAGGGGTGATCTTTAGTGTACATTTGCCTGACAAAATTATGAAACAAAAAAATCAAAAATGGATTTCAGAGTAATTTTTTTGCATCTACCAGTTAGAACTGTTAACCTGACGGATTAAACACTAAGTATTGCCATAATCTTGTCGAGCTATTAATGTGAATACAGGTGTGTGTAAACTATATAGGTAAACACTAGACAGTTTATGCAGATGGAAGGGTTTTAATTGCACACATATTTTGAACCGAGAATAATACAGGACTCGCTACTTGTGCCGTTATTGTGGTGTTTTAACATTTGTCAACTTTTGTGATTGTTATTTATTTTTTGTTCTTACTTTACTGTATTGTCATTTTGTTTACATAGTAGAGTTTGACAGAAAATGCTGACCGTAACTTTAAGTTGAATACCACTTTCACTTTCGCTTTGCAGGGCTGATAATTTCAAGCCAGTATTTATTTCATCTTTAAATTGAATATGATTAAGTCAAGTTTGTGAATAAAGAGAACTATTTGCGATCAATTCTAAGTCATACAGTTCTCAAATACCCCCCATCAAAATACAAATATTTAGATATATGCGATCGATAAAGAATAAGTGAGGCTAAACAGTAAAATCATAAAGTATACTGTAGTGTTACTTTCAACAAAAATCATAGAGTAGAGTAGAGTAGAGTAGAGTAGAGTAGAGTAGAGTAGAGTAGAGTAGAGTAGAGTAGAGTAGAGTAGAGTAGAGTAGAGTAGAGTAGAGTAGAGTAGAGTAGAGTAGAGTACAGTGCAGTGCAGTGCAGTGCAGTGAGCAAGCACAGCACAGCACAGCACAGCGCAGTACAGCAAGCACAGCATAGCATAGCATAGCATAGAAATAGCATAGCATAGTATAGTATGATGTAATTTTCAACAAAAAAATCATATATTACAGTATAGTAATATCACTTTCAACCAGAACATCGAGCTGGCCAATCTTTTAGCCTGAAGAAGGTTTGAAATAAACCGAAAATTTGCTCCGCCAGACACTTGGGTGTTGTGTCTTTGTTTGTCTGCTTGTAGAACATCTTTTTTTGTTGTAAAAATTCAAAATTCAAAATTTTACCCCGGGCTCAAAAGTAAGTCAGTCACACCCATGAACAGGCCTTTTAGGTTTGGTAATGCCTGGAGCTAATGATGTGAATAAAGCATCCTCACTACATTATAGGCTTGCCTTCTCCCTAAGGGGGCCGCAGCATGCATCGTCACAGTAGATTCTCATTTCCAGTGCCCCAATCCCAAGGGCCATCATGAATTCGCTATTTTTGCGTGTGTGTTCCTTTCATACCCGCAACCGTTCATCAAACATTAACTATCGTCCTGACGTATCTCTGTCCACTTTTGAAGCTCAGCAGGA
>CM060321.1:7149921-7159921 GCA_030674155.1 Stramonita haemastoma | reverse complement strand
ACACATACACACACACACACACACACACACACACACACACACACACACACACACACACACACACACACACACACACACACACACACACAGACACCACACACACACACACACACCCTTTCCCTACCAGGGGTTTAGCCTTTGACAATGTATAAAAGTTTGTCTCGCTTTAAGATGCAAGTGTCCTCCTGTTCTTTTCTGTTTTTTAGACCAACATTTCTGCGCGCTTTTCATTCATTCTGCGCCACCATCACATAATTACACAGACACAGTCACCATCACATGCACAGATAGAATGACATACACACAGACGGACGCGATAGCCGAGTTGTTAAGATCGTTCAACTTCAATCCCATGGGTCATGAAGTCATGGGTTCGAATCTCGGCCGCGTCTGGTGAATTAAGGGTGGGAATTTTCCCTATCTCTCAGGTCAACTTCAAGTGCAGACCTGCCAGTGCCTTAATTTTCTTTGTGTATATACACATGCAGAAGATTCAAATATGCATGTTAAAGATCCAGTCACTCATGTCAGCGTTTGGTGGGTTACGGAAATGCGAATATACCCAGCATACAGCATGAAATCTACAGAATCTTCACAATGTTGAAAGTTGTAGAGAAAGAAATAAAGAAAGAAGAAGAAGAACACACACACACACACACACACCGCACTGAGATCAATAGATATTTCAGACATCACAAAAAAACATTATTGTCCTTATAATATTGACTTCGACGCAAGAAGCAGGCAGACTCTGTCAACACAGCATCACAGAGCGAACCAACAACACCAAGCTACCAAAGTGAACAGCAAAAACAAACAACACATAAAATGGGTTTTTTCCCAACAGCAGGAAGAAAAGGATCAAATTGTATTTGTGTTTACACGGAAAGGAAGACAGCTTGGGTAAATGCTGTAGTCTAATTGGCGTCCTTCCCTTAAAGTGATCAAACTGGGGTTTACCTGTGAGGTTATCTACGTAAACTGGTCCTAATTATCTACACCTGTTGCCTCGCTCAAGTCTCTACAGTCTCACCTTTCTCAAGGGCGGGGACCCCTAGTTTTCCAAATTTAATTCACGCAATTTCTACATATTTTTTTTTCTTTTTTTGTTTTAGTCTCAAGTTTAAATACTCCTCCCTCTCTCCCACCCACCCCTCAAACTTACATTTTTTTGGTGGTAATTTTTTAAGAAGTACTTTGATTTTTTTAAAATGAAAATATCTGATGTAAGGTTAAATTAAGCCTTCAGAACGTTTGGTTAGAACAGATTATGGGTTTATTTATTTTTTAAAAAAAAAGATAAAAAGGAACAATTTAACTGCAGTGCGCTAAGAGAAAAGTTTGGTACACCAGCGTGAAAATGTTGAAGAAATTTGGGATAGTTAGCATAGCAGTGACTCAGACCAGAAGCTTGGGTCAAGGGGACTGCACTCGTCTCTTGACAAATCTCAGTTTACCCTGTCCAACTTATGTCCCTCTCTGAACATTGGAAGCAAAGTGGGCTCACTCATTTACTATGTATGCTACCTTCGCAAATCCTTGTTCTGTCCGTCTGAGTTTCCTTCAAATTTCTGATGGCATGCTGCTTGTCAAGATGGCCCCTACAGGTCCGCCTGATGTGGGGGACGGGACTCTACCTTCTACCTTTTGTTTTCTAACCATCCCCCGTGAAGAAGCCGGGGACCTGTCACTATAAACAGCATCCCCACCTTCTGGAAATGCTGTTCGATGAATTCCCTCTTTTCTATCCCTCTCTTTGTTTGTGATTTTGTCCCTTTTCCTGTTTGATGCTGTTTTGACACTTTCTCATTTGTCCCATACAGTCCAAGAGAAAAAAAGGACAAAGAAAAGAACTAAAATCTCCAAGTACACCTCCTCTGCTCTTGCGTGCAGTGTTTTGGTATTATTGTTAACTCACTCATGTATTATCAAGAGGTTTCAAGGTCCAGATGCCGTTTAGAGCCAGACGTTTTCTTGCAACTCATTCACTGGGCTGTAAGTGGTGGTCTGGGTGCTAGTCTTTCGGATGAGGCAAAAAAAACAACAACAACAACCCCGAGTGTCTGCGAGCACCACACAGTCAGCACATGTTAAACAGCTCATAGCAGCAAAAAAAAAAGTTACCCCTGGCAAAAAGTGTGAGTAAAAAGGTAACTTCCACAGGTAGGTAATTATATTCACGGTCACAGGAAAACGAATTGAAAACAAAAAGTGACGCTGTGTAGCAAGGAAGGATGCTCTCATGGGAGGAAACAGCTCTAAAATGAGGCAGAGAAATCTGCTATCACTATTACAACATATTCTCTCTCTCTCTGTCTCTCTGTTTCTGTTTCTGTTTTCTCTCTCTCTCTCTCTCTCTCTCTGTCTCTCTCTGTCGTCTCTTTCTCTCTGTCTGTCTAGTCTCTCTCTGTGTCTCTCTCTGTCTCTTTCTCTCTGTCTCTTTCTCTCTGTCTGTCTCTCTCTCTTTCTCTCTATCTCTCTTTCTCTCTCTCTCTGTCTCTCTGTCTCTCTGTCTCTCTGTCTCTGTCTCTGTCTCTGTCTCTGTCTATCTCTCTCTCTCTCTCTTTCAACTATCTTCTTCTTCCTTTCCTCTGTCTCTAGCTCTCTCTTTCTCTCTATCTCTCTACCTCCCGCCCCCATCTTCCTCTCTCTGTCTGTCTGTCTGTCTATCTGTCTCTGTGTTTCTGTCTGTCTGTCTTGTCTGTCTGTCTCTCTCTCTCTTATCCTTGAAAAGGCGGGGACTGGATGTAAAAGCACATGAGTGCTTATCTATTATCCTCGAATAAAAGAATTTGCCTTGTCTTGTCTTGTCTTGTCTTGTCTTGTCTTGTCTTGCCTTGCCTCTCCTCTCTCTCTCTCTCTCTCTCTCTCTCTCTCTCTCTCTCTCTCTCTCTCTCCTCTCTCTCTCTCTCTCTCCTCTCTCTCTCTCTCTCTCTCTCTCTCTCTCTCTCTCTCTCTCTCTCCACTCTCTCTACACCAAACTCAAGCACAATAATTGATCACATCTACGTATCAAATCCTAAAAACATCATAGAAACATGTGTCCCTGTCTATAACTGCAGCGATCACTACCCAGTATGTACTACATGGTCAAAAAAGGAACAAAAATTCCCAAACCTGGCCACAAAAGCATAACATATCGTTCTTTTGCAAAATTTAATGAACAGCTTTTCCTTCTCGAACTAAGTAACTCAATGCTCTCAGAAACATTCAACATTACTGATCCAGACTTGGCCATCGAGTTTTTGGATAAAAACTTTCACTGAAATCTACAATAAACATGCTCCACTTAAAACCATAAGGGTCAAACATGTCCCCAAACCACCTTGGCTCACAAAAGAACTAGAAGAAGCATGCTATCTTAGAGATTTCTTAAAAAAGCATAATTATCATGAAGAGTCAAAAAGATTACGAAACGCCATAAACTCACAGAAACGTCGAGAAAAAAAGAAATATTTCCAAGATTTACTATCTTCCAAACAAAACTCAAAAATTATTTGGAGGGCCATTAATCAAATAACTAACAAACAATCATCTTCCAAATCAAATGTAATCAAAGATGTTACTGCTGAACAACTCAACAATCACTTCATAAACGTTTCTACTAATGTTGTTAGCAAAGACGATTCAAAATCCAATAACCTAAACACATTAAAACAATACTGCCAAGAAAAGCATATTCCTTCAAAACTCCACATACCATTTATCTCTACTTTTGAAGTTCATAATTACATGACTCACCTCAAACAGTCAAGAACACGAGGTCTTGATGGAATAGACAGTAGAATTCTGAAACTTTCAGCCCCAGTTATCACAGACACTCTCACATATATATATAACCAATGTCTTGAAAAGAACTATTTTCCCAATGCCTTCAAAACTGCTAAAGTTATACCCATCTACAAATCTGGTGACACTTCAGATCCCTCAAATTATAGACCAATCTCTATTATATCCCTTCTTTCAAAACCCCTGGAAAAACATATAAATAAACACTTAGTCAGTCATATAGACACTAACAACCTACTCCACCCTAATCAGTCTGGATTCAGACAAAATCACTCGTGTCATACTGCACTGACTAGTCTCATAGACAATTGGCTAACAAACATTAATGAAAATAAATTTTGTGGAGTATTATTTGTAGACTTCAAAAAAGCATTTGATACAATTGACCACACACTTCTCATCAGAAAGCTAGACCTGTATAATATATCGTCAAATAGTCTAGAACTACTCACTTCTTATCTCAAGAACAGACAACAGTGTGTTTCAACAACTACATCCACATCCAATCTTAAACCCATTCATTATGGAGTACCACAGGGATCTATACTAGGACCAATTCTCTTTTCATTATACATAAATGACCTTCCTCTACACATTACATCCAAATGTGAACTATTTGCTGATGACACTACCATACATACAAGCCATAATGACATTGACTCTCTTGCAACCATATTACAACAAAGCTGTAATGATCTTGTCAAATGGACAGAACTGAACCACATGTCTATTCATCCCCAAAAAACAAAATGCATGCTTATCACCACCAGACAAAAGCGACAAAATTTACCTCATAAACAGTTTCCAATCCATATAAAAAAAGAAGCAATCGAACAAACCTCTCATCACAAAGTTCTAGGAGTAACAATTGATGAAAATCTCAGCTGGTTCTACCACATATCTCACCTATGCAAATACTTGTCCCAAAGAGTATACCAGTTGACTAAAATTAAACACTTCCTTGACTACCACTCTAGGAAATTATTCTTTCAAGCTTATATACAATCCTCAATAGACTATGCCTCAACCCTATGGGATTCTGCCAGTGCAAACACTATGAAACCCCTATTAAGTCTGTATAAACGCGCTCTCAAACTTATCCTCCTGAAGAAAACAACCTTACTCGAAGTGGATTATACTCAGTTAAGTATTCTCCCCCTACAACAAAGACTAAAATATAACAAATGCATCCTGATGTTTAAGATAATGGCAGGAACTGTCCCCACATCCTTAAGAGATAAGTTCCCAATGAATCATGCCAGAAATACTGAAAAGCCAAGTATCCCAATCCCAAGAATAGACTTGTACAAATCTAGTTTACTATACTCAGGCCCTGTACTGTGGAACTCCCTTCCCGATTCAATTAAACAGCACCAATCATTGACGACCTTCAAAAATCACCTTCTAATCCACTTGATGCATCAAAACTAATGAACCAGTCCTCACCCTGCTGGATATATATAATTCTCCCCCTTTCTCTCTCTTCCTGTGTGTGTGTGTGTGTGTGTGTGTGTGTGTGTGTGTGTGTGTGTGTGTGTGTGTGTGTGTGTGTGTGTGTGTGTGTGTGTGTGTGTGTGTGTGTGTGTGTGTGTGTCACTGTGTGTGTGTGTGTGTGTGTGTGTGTGTGTGTGTGTGTGTGTGTGTGTGTGTGTGTGTGTGTGTAAATATTTTTTTATAAGTATCTTATCATTGTGTAGTTGTAACTGATTTCAAAGAGCATATTTTTGATTTTTTTTTTCGTATCACATTTATCATATGGTTGTTGTTTTTTTATATGTGCATAACTAGAAAGATAGATAGTATTCAGTGATGATATTATTGATCAGTTGATAATTGTACGCAACACTACCTGGCTTAAAATGTACTGTGTACTTCACTCTCTCTCTCTCTTCTCTCTCCTCTCTCCTCTCTCTCTCTCTCTCTCTCTCTCTCTCCTCTCTCTCTCTCTCTCTCTCTCTCTCTCTCTCCTCTCCTCTCTCTCTCCTCTCTCTCTCTCTCTCTCTCTCTCTCTCTCACTCTCTCTCTCTCTCTCACCTGTTGTCTAAACATGTTACCATCTATATTGAGAAATACTTTATTCACACTTTGTACTATTTAATAATCATGTGCTGAATGTAGTTGATTTTTGTTGTTGTTGTTGTTTTGAGGTGTTTTTTTTTGTTTGTTTGTTTGTTTTTTGTTTTGTTTTGTTTTGTTTTGTTTTGTTTTGTTTTATTTTGTTTGTTTGTTTGTTTTGTTTTGATGCTTTGCCTTGTTTTTGTTTGGTTTCCTTATTCAAATCAAAATCATCATTGATTCTTACTTCATATTTCGTTTCTGAATGAGTGCCTTTTTATAACATTACCTTTAATATTGAATCTCTGTCTTATTTCTTACCTGATGTTGTTCTTTCTTCCCTTTTATCAAAATCTTATGTTTTATGGGGCTTCTTTTGATGACATATGGCGGTGGATTGATGTTTTCAGTCATTTAACGTCACCATGTTCTCATATTTGATCTTTAATTATTGTGCCTTTTTTCTGTTTTGTTTTGTTTTGTTTGTTTGTTTGTTGTTGTTGTTTCTTGTTTTATTTTGTTTTTTTATATTCAAATCAGAGTTATCATTGATTCTTATTTCTATTTTCGTTTCTGAATGAGTGCCTTTTATAACATTACCTTAATATTGTATCTCTGTCTTATTTCTTACCTGTTGTTTGATACTTGGTATGGTTTCTTGCGCTTGGTATTTGTATCACTATAATTGTTGTTTAGTTGAGGCTATCCTTTTATCTTGATGTTATCCCTGAAAAGGGCGGGGACTGGATGTAAAAAAGCACACGAGTGCTTATCTATTATCCTCGAATAAAAGAATTTTGCCTTGCTTGCCTTGCCTTTTGCCTTGTCTCTCTCTCTCTCCTCTCTCTCTCTCTCTCTCTCTCTCTCTCTCCTCTCTCTCCTCTCTCTCTCTCCCTCTCTCTCCTCTCCTCTCCCTCTCTCTCTCTCTCTCTCCTCCTCTCTCTCTCTCTCTCTCCTCTCTCTCCCTCCTCTCTCTCTCTCTCCTCTCTCTCTCTCTCCTCTCTCTCTCCTCTCTCCCCCCCACCCTCTCTCTCTCTCTCTCTCTCTCCCTCCCTCCCTCCCTCCCTCTGTGCTTCTTCTATCTCTCCGTCACTCTCCTATTTCTAATTGAAGTTGTAGACACAGGTAGGTAGTGTAGGTAACTGACTGACAACATCTGTTATTTCGCTGGAACCGGCCAGGGATCTATTACTTACTTACTCTTCTCTGTGAACCTCTCCAGTTTTTGATGATTGCTGATAGCACATACAGCAAGATGCTTTTGCTTGCTTGCTTTCCTTGCAGGGAATAATAATAATGATAATGATAATGATAATAATAATAATAATAATACATGGAATTTATCTAGCGCTATATCTTGTAAAAACAAATAAAAGCGCTTGCATTCGACGTACACAACACACAAGCAATCAATAACAATTTATAGTTTTAGCAAATTCAAATGTACACACACGCACGCACGCACGCACGCACGCACGCACGCACGCACGCGCGCGCGCGCACACACACAGTCCGACTCAGAGGTCAGTCTACCGTCATTATATATATATATATATATATATATATATATATATATATATATATATATATATATATATATATTATATATATATATATATATATATATATATATATATATATATTATATATATATATATATATCATTTATCTATTTTATTTTATGTTATTTTATTCTTTTATATCGAGGATAATGGAATAAGCACTGATGTGCTTTTTTCATATAGTCCCTGTGTTTATGCAGTTTTGTAAATGTCATCTGTTCCCACTGGCACACGATGGCCTACTCTTGCGAAAAGCGGAACAGGATTTAACGTATGTGCAAGATGTTCTGCCTGCGTTCGCACACGGGGCCTCGGTTTACAGTCTCATCCGAAGGACTTTTGGGGAGAATGGAGTCAGCACTGATGTTAACTCTAGGGGAAAAATATTGCGAGCGTAATGTTCTGACCACTAGGCTATCCCGTCCCCCCAATTATGTTGTTTATAGCCCCGCCGGCCACACAGACCATATCGAGGTTCTGTGTACGAACGCACGCAGAACTTTAAGCGCACACGTTTCAACCCGTTTCGCCTTTTGGAAGAGTAGGCAGTTGCAGTGCCCAGAGATACTGAGGATGACAAAATTAAAAAAAAAAAAAGCATGCACACTGGTATCATGTTTAGATATCATTCACGAAGTTGGTATGCAGCTGCCTGAATGGTAGGGAATAGTTACACACGCAACATCTCTCTCTCTCTCTCTTATGTTATATTTCAGTGTTATATATTAATGGACTGCCCCACCCCCACCCTCCTACAATGTGTATGTATGCCTACGGCCAAAACACATTATACATTTGAATCTTTTTCTCTCTCTATCTGTCAGTCTGTCTGTCTGTCTCTCCCCTCTCTCTCTCTGTCTCTCTGTCTCTGTCTCTCTGTCTCTGTCTCTCTGTCTCTGTCTCTATGTCTCTGTCTCTGTCTCTCTCTCTCTGTGTCTCGTTTGTGGTCTAGCTATATGGCACACGTCTTCAAAAAACAAAAGGTCATGTATATTATGATCTTTGTCCGGAACCGAGTTTTTCTTCCCTCCGTTAAACCATGAGTGGTGTGGTGGTGTGGGAGACAGCCTGTCTTTTAATGAGCAAAAAACACCAAGGTCCTATGGGTAACATTCATTAATTAGCCTGCATCATTATGATGCAATGGCAACAACAACACACTTATTCTGTAGATTGAAAGAAAAAAAACGAATCTACGCTAGTGAAACAAAAGCACACATACCCCGCAGGTAAGAAAAATGATCAAAGAACAGGTGGCGCTGTACTTGTGGCGATGCACTCTCCCTGGAAGGAGAGCAGTGCTGGTGTCATGCTGAGAAACCTTGTGTGACTGTAACATACAATAACCACAGCTGTACTGGCTGTTTGTTTTTGTCTGTTCTTTTCTCTGTTTTATAGCTCGTTTTTGTCTTTTTCATGTCTGTTCTCTTTCAAGAAAAAAAAGATTTCATTCATTCATTCATTCATTCATTCATTCATTCATTCATTCATTCATTCATTCATTCATTCATTCTCTCTCTGTCTCTGTTTCTGTCTCTCTCTCTCTCTCTCCCATGTTCCCAAATAGGATCTTTTATTTGAAGGGTGTAGCGGGTGGATAAAGAATTTTACTTGACTTGTTTCGGCCTAGACTCTGTCTCTGTTTCTGTCTGTCTGCCCGCCTGCCTACCTGCCTGCCTGCTTGTCTGTCTGTCTGTCTGTCTGTCTGTCTGTCTGTCTGTCTGTCTGTCTGTCTCTCCCTGAGCCATCCTCCCTTTTTCCTTTCCTTTGCCTCTCTGTGTGCCTGTCTTTTTGTATATCTGCCTGCCTGTCTATCTGTGTCTTCTCTCTCTCTCACTGTCTGTCTGCCTGTCTCTCTCTCTCCCTCTCTCTTTCTCTCTCTTTCTCTCTCTTTCTCTCTCTTTCTCTCTCTCTCTCCTTCTCTCTCTCTCTCTCTCTCTCTCTCTCTCTCTCTCTCTCTCTCTCTCTCTCTCTCTCTCTCCTCTCTCTCTCTCTCTCTCTCTCTCTCTTCTCTCTCTCTCTCTCTCTCTCCCTGTCTCTGTCTCTCTCTCTCATTGCCCCATTATCTCTTCCCCTCTCTCAATTTTTGTGTTGTGAATGGTGATGCCAAAATGAATGCTCACACGCGTGTTCTAAAGTAACGGGTCAAATGGCTTGTGATTGTTTTCACCGTAGTTTTACTAGAAAAACAAAGCTTTATCTTTTTTCCAACTGTACATTTTTTCCCGTCTGTCTGTCTGTCTGTCTGCTCTGTCTCTCTATCTCTCTGTCTCTATCTTTCTCTCTATCTCTTTCTCTCTCTCCCCTCTGTCTGTCTGTCTGTCTCTCTCTCTCTCTCTTCTCTCCTCTCTCTCTTCTCTCTCTCTTCTCTCTCTCTCCTTCTCTCTCTCTCTCTTCTCTCTCTCTCTCTCTCTCTCTCTCTCTCTCTTCTCTCTCTCTCTCTCTCTCTCTCTCTCTCTCTCTCTCATCTCTTTTCTCTCTCTCCTCTCTCTTCTCTCCTCTCTCTCTCTCTCTCTCTCTCTCTCTCTCTCCTCTCTCTCTCTCTCTCTCTCTCTCTCTCTCTCTCTCTCTCTCTCTCTCTCTCTCTGTCCCCC
>CM060321.1:7139921-7142421 GCA_030674155.1 Stramonita haemastoma | reverse complement strand
TGCATTTGTGCGTGCGTGCGTGTGTTTGTGTTTTATCTTTTATTTTGATTAGTTATCATTTGGATGCACTGCTTTTGCTTGTGTATTTTTCCCCCCCATTTTATTGTGATCAAAAACTTCCAGTATAATACAGGTGTCGTAAAAAAAAAATTCATCATCATTATCAATCATGAATCATTAATCCTTTTCATCAAAAGCAGCAGCACCACCACCATTATCATTACCATCACTCCAGCACTACTATCATTATCATCATTATCAAAGCTTTGATCTTGTCATTACTATTATCTGGAATGATTATGGTAAAATACCACACAAGTAAACGTCATCAGTTCTGTTCCCCTTACTCTCTTCATCCTGCCTGTCAGTGTAACAGTTTACATAAAATAAAAACAAAAGAAACAATGCAACAAACAAACAAGCTAAAAAAAAAGAAACAAGCAACCCCCCCCAACCAAACAGGGAAACAAACAAACAAACAAACAAAACACAAGCAAACAAGCCATCCACCATCTCGAGCTGAGACAAACAAATCAACAAAATCTTATATCAACAAACAAACATAAAAACCCCTCACCCCTTTCTGCCAGCAACAACTATCCACCCTAAAACCCCAGCCAGTGATCTGTAACAAACAAAAATCTACAATATCATAATCATCATCATCATCATCATCATCATCATCAGCAGCAGCAGCAGCAGCAGCAGCAGCAGCAGCAGCAGCAGCAGCAGCAGCAGTACTACTACTATAGGGGGATCGGTGGTCTAGAGGTAACACACTTGTCTAGAATTGGGCAACTGTGCTTAAGTTATGGCTGCTTCATTGTTCCTCAGTTCAGGAAAGAGCCTACCTAACCTGGCCCTGTTCTTTGAGTAACTGCTTTAATATGTACTCTGCATCTTTACCCCTCCAAAAGAAAACAAGTTAAATATTTAGGACCTTGAGAACATACCAAACACAAACGTATGCCATAACTCTATTTTATTGTACAGGACTGAGCAAAAATTGTTCAGATCATCACTGGAAGTGTAGAAGAAAAGTGGCATCATTTGAATTATGTCTGTTAGGTCTCAGATGTGCAATTCTTTGTGTATTTTCGGCCGAGCATCTATCTAAAAATGGCGGTGTTTTTCTTTGTAATGATCTTTGGGTGCCCTCCCAGTGTGGTCGATACCCCCACTTTCTGGTGTGATGTCTCCATGTCATCTTTCACATCACCTTCTTTCTTTCTTTCTGTTCTTCTATTCTTTCATGTCATCACTTCATCTCAGTTTTCCTGATTGTTTTTGTCTAGCTTTTCTTCGGGCAAAACATCGTAATTATCTGTTTTTGAAATTCTGGTTACAAGTTTTGATACTACTACCCAACACTGGGATAGAACATTATGTTGCATTTTCCCAGTATTACCTGGATAGGAATTTTTAGTTTATAAGCTTTATGATTTTTTTTTTTTATCACACTATGAAACAATTTGCGTATATCTTGTTGACATATATTGGGATCTGGGTGGGGGATAAAAGATCTATGGAGAAAGGCTCACGTTTATTTATTTATTTTTTTTTTTAGAAAAGCTTACTCCTTAATGTCTTTACAAATCAGATCGTGTTTCTGTTTTAAGACCAACGAGGCTTATATATATATAAACCACGTCTCCTACATACATTACGAAATCATTTTAATTCAGACTGATATACCTGTCTACGTTCATTTGAAGTTAGCGTGGGTTATGGGTTTCTCTTATGGCCCTAGCAGTCGGTTTGACTGTAAGCAAAACCTTCCACAAATGATGGGCTATGGCCGCTGCCAGACGGTAAATTCCATCAGAGATGTAGTCAGCAGCTGGAAGCGAAGGTAAACCTTGTGTGCAGATGCTGTGTGCCAGCACTTAGAAACGACAAAGAAATCGTTCGGGAATCGTAAGAGATTTTTTTTATGGTAAACACCACAAATACTGGTATGTGTGTGTGTGTTTTTTGTTGTTGTTGTTGAAGTGTAGGGGGGTGTGGGTAGGTGTGTGTGTGAGTGTGTGTGTATGTGCGTGTGTGTGTGTGTGTGTGTGTGTGTGTGTGTGTGTGTGTCTGTCTGTCTGTGTGTGTGTGCGTGCATGCGTGAGTGCGTGCGTCTGTCTGTGCATGCTTGTGGGGAAGAAAGAGAAAGAAAGGGAAACACAACACACGCACACATGCACACACACAGAGGGGGGAGGGTTATGGGGAAATGGAGGGGGATATCGAGAGACAGAGAGCGAGAGACAGTGACCATCAGACAGGCAGACAATCAGAAAACAGATAGAGACACAGGCAAATTCATTTGATATGAATTACAGGTAATGCTTATTTGCCCACCAACTCCTTTGCAAGGCAGTTATGGTAACTCCACTTGTATTTGTCCCCCCCCCCCCCCCCACGCACGTACACACACACGCACCACACAGAGAGAGAGAGAGAGAGAGAGAGAGAGAGAGAGAGAGAGAGAGAGAGAGAGAGAGAGAGAGAGAGA
>CM060321.1:7134921-7137421 GCA_030674155.1 Stramonita haemastoma | reverse complement strand
TTCTGTATTCTTCTCCTCACCATACATTTCCATTCTGTATTCCTCTGCACACCATACATTTCCCTTCTGTATTCCTCTACACACAACACATTTCCCTTCTGTATTCCTCTCCACATTTCCCATCTGTATTCCTCTCCACACCATACATTTCCCTTCTGTATTCCTCTCCATACATTTCCCTTCTGTATTCCTCTCCACACCATACATTTCCCTGCTGTATTCCTCTCCACACCATACATTTCCCTTCTGTATTCCTCTCCACACCATACATTTCCCTGCTGTATTCCTCTCCATACCATACATTTCCTTTATGTATTCCTCTCCACACCATACATTTCCCTTCTGTATTCCTCTCCACATTTCCCTTCTGTATTCCTCTTCACATTTCCCTTCTGTATTCCTCTTCACATTTCCCATCTCTATTCCTCTCCACACCATACATTTCCCTGCTGTATTCCTCTCCACACCATACATTTCCCTTCTGTATTCCTCTCCACATTTCCCTTCTGTATTCCTCTCCACATTTCCCATCTGTATTCCTCTCCACACCATACATTTCCCTTCTGTATTCCTCTCCACACCATACATTTCCCTTCTGTATTCCTCTCCACATTTCCCATCTGTATTCCTCTCCACATTTCCCATCTCTATTCCTCTCCACATCATACATTTCCCTGCTGTATTCCTCTCCACACCATACATTTCCCTTCTGTATTCCTCTCCACACCATACATTTCCCTTCTGTATTCCTCTCCACATTTCCCTTTTGTATTCCTCTCCACATTTCCCTTCTGTATTCCTCTCCACACCATACATTTCCCTGCTGTATTCCTCTCCACACCATACATTTCCCTTCTGTATTCCTCTCCACATTTCCCTTTTGTATTCCTCTCCACATTTCCTTTCTGTATTCCTCTCCACACCATACATTTCCCTTCTGTATTCCTCTCCACATTTCCCTTCTGTATTCCTCTCCGCACCACACATTTCCCTTCTGTATTCCTCTCCACACCATACATTTCCTTTCTGTATTCCTATCCACACCATACATTTCCCTTTTGTATTCCTCTCCACATTTCCCATCTGTATTCCTCTCCACGCCATACACTTACATTCTGTATTCCTCCCCACATTTCCCTTCTGTATTCCTTTCCACATTTCCCTTCTGTATTCCTCTGCACATTTCCCTTCTGTATTCCTTTCCACATTTCCCTTCTGTATTCCTCTCCACACCATACATTTCCCTTCTGTATTCCTATGCGACCGTCTGTTCGTGTGTATTCTATCAAGTTTTAACATTCCTCCTTGATTACAGTGACTGTTTTCTGAGAGAGAGACTGAACTAGAGCAGACAAGGCCATATGTTTTGCAGAGGGTAATGGTGTCTCTCTGGCTAAGAGAAATATGTTTTTCAAAGTGTGACATACGCGAGTGCGCGCACACACACACACACACACACACACACACACACACACACACACACACACACACACACACACACACACACACACACACACACACACACACACACACACACACACATACATACATACATACATACATACATACATACATACATACATACATACATACATACATACATACATACATACATACATACATACATACATACATACATACATACATACATACATACATACATGTGTGTATATATGTGTGTGTGTGTGTGTGTGTGTGAGAGTTAGAGAGAAGAATCCAAGCATTCGAGAACAAGTGCCACAGAAGACTCCTCAAAATATCATACAAAGAACACAAGACCAATAACTATGTGAAAGAGGAAATCAAAAAGCGTGTGGGCCCCCAAGAGCCTTTGCTCTCCACCATAAAGAGGAGAAAGCTGATGTGGTTTGGTCACACCACAAGACACAACACCCTAGCAAAAAACCATCTTGCAAGGAACAGTCGAGGGCAAAAGAAGAAGAGGCCGCCAAAAGAAATCATGGGTTGACAACATCAAAGACTGGACTGCCCAACCCCTGCAACGCCTCCTACTAGCCACACAGGATCGTGAAGCATGGAAAAAGATCTCCGTTGCGTCTTCTCTCATGTCCCCCCTACGTCCTTTGGGACATGGGACTGAGTGAGTGAGTGAGTGAGTGTGTGCGCGCGCGCGCACGCGCGCGTGCGCGCGTGTGTATGTGATGGAGAAATATCCACATTGGCTCCAACTATACAGGGTTTTTGGATAAAGTGCTACTATGCAAAACCATTCGCATTTGAAATTATTTCCACAAATTAGAACCCCCCCCTGACAAATGAGCTTGTAGTCTTAAAAAAGTCATTCATCTTACTCATCCTGTCCAGACAACCAAGCATCCAAAACTTACATTAACTAAATTGACACAAACACCGCCCATCCCCAAACTCCTAAAACAACAACAGCAGCAACGACAACAAAAACCAGAAAACAACCCCACCCCTCTCACATACACACACACATACACAACTACGTTCCCAGCAAAAATCTCCACTACAGCAA
>CM060321.1:7112421-7127421 GCA_030674155.1 Stramonita haemastoma | reverse complement strand
GTTAGGAAAGGGAGTGGAGTGGAGTGGAGTGGAGTGGAGTGGAGTGGAGTGGGGAGGGGGAGAGAGAGAGAGAGAGAGAGAGAGAGAGAGAGAAGAGAGAGAGAGAGAGGAGAGAGAGGAGAGAGAGAGAGAGAGAGAAGGAGAGAGAGAGAGAGAGAGAGAGAGAGAGAAATATGGAGATGAAAGTGCAGATCAAACTTGTTA
Source organism: Stramonita haemastoma (assembly GCA_030674155.1). Taxonomy (NCBI): domain Eukaryota; kingdom Metazoa; phylum Mollusca; class Gastropoda; order Neogastropoda; family Muricidae; genus Stramonita; species Stramonita haemastoma. The sequence continues at coordinate 7,127,217 of CM060321.1, read as the reverse complement.
TGTATAAATATTTGAGATCTTGTGCATATACTTTACACTTAAAACTTGCAAACAGTCATGAATGGAACTCTGAACAAAGACATTGATCAAGTTTCCGTTTTATGTTTGGTCATATTTCATGTTGATTCATTTCGAAGACATATCTCAGAGGGAAATTCAAGCAGGTTACAAGCCATTCATAAATAATAAACATATAAACATATCACAGATATATAACACAACAGTATCCGAACATCAGCACCCAAAAAAAATCAACTATATCATAAACTCAGCCAACTAAAATCACAAACACTCGTGTTTTGGTGCTTCCTTGTATCCCATCTGGTTTTCACAATGTTTATTCAAAGTAGCTCTGAAAGTTCCTTTCCATTTCGTTTTGATTTCAGCTGCGAGCCGGCTACCCAACCCTAACTCCAGCCTTTTTTGCTGGAGGGGGAGGTAGGCTTTTCCCAATGCTCTGACCAGCAGTGACACAAATGACAGACCAACTGACTTTTTGTTCCTTTTGAATTACCACACTATTGGAATATTAGACCAAAATGATCTGTTCAGTCTAATATGCTTTTGAAACATGGAAGTGACAAAACACTTTTTGATTCCAGTCATGTTATCTTTACGACCAAAAAGCAGACATCCTAAAAGAGACGGTCTAGTGGTCAGAGTGATGCGCTTGTGATCTGCTGACCTGGGTTCGAATCTCATTCAAGAAGATTTTTCCTCCGGAGTTAACAGTCAGCTCCACTCTCTCCAAAAGCCCTTCGAATGAGACTATAAACCGAGATCCGTGTGCAAACTCACGCAGAACATAAAACACACACGTTAAAACCTGTTTTGCTTTTCGGAAGAGTAGGCCATTGTGTGGCGGTGGGAACGAAAGATAAAATTGACAAAACTGCATGCACACGGGGACTGGATGTAAAAAAGCACATAAATGCTTATTCCATTATCATCGAAATAAAATAGATAAATAAATGAATAAATAAATCATTTGAAAAAAAATAAGTAAAAATAAAATATCAACTTCAGTTCTAAGAGGGAGTTGTGCAAAGCTGGTATTTTTCTTAGGGAAAAAAGTCAGTAAGTCAAGTGCCTGTGGTGTGTGCTCACTACTTATATCTGAACATTCTATATACATTTTATCCATCTTATCCATCTTATACAGAGCCGTTATGACAGTAAAAATGGAAGCAAAACTAGCAACAAACAACTTTTTGTTGGTCCTCTAAAGGAACATGTATTATCTTCATCACAATTATAGATAAAATAGGTAAAACATTTTCTACACCTTCGTACATTTCTAGCTGGGATTCTAGAAGAAGCTTAACTGGGTTAGAAGCGAAATAAATAAGTTTTTAACGAAGTGTACTAACAAAGCAAGGAAATCATTGCTAAAACTTGCAACCCCAAAAGCAAAATATGTCTAACATGCTACTGATAAATTGGGGTTTCAATTCACGTTTTTCATGGGAGTAAAATGTTTTGAAAAAACAGCTTCGTGTTCAATATAGTTCAAAAGAATGCACCCAAATCTCAGTTACAACTGAAAAATATTTTCCAGTAATACTGGTGCAACTGTACTGTTGCCCCTAGAAGGATATAATATAAGGGGGGGGGGGGGGGGGGGGCAGCAAACAAAGCGGAACGCACTAACTGAACTTAAAATAGATACAGATACCATGTAAAACTTTTAGAATTCCATGCAAAATTTACACAATTGTATACACACGGGGCAGGATGTAAAAAAAAGCTCACGAGTGCTCATTGCATTATCCTCGATATAAAAAATATAAATGAATTAAAATACAATTCCTGTGCTAAAATGCACGTTGACCTGTGTAAAATCAATTTAAAGCGCGCGCACACACACCACACACACACACACACACACACACACACACACACACACACACACACACACACACGTGCGCTTGCACACACACACACATACATACACACACATTACACACACACACACACACGCACGCACGCACGCACGCGCCCACGCCCACGCCCACACACAAATTTTTGACTTAGCTTGAAATAGAGCCAAGTGTTTCGTACAACTGCTTTGTAAACAGTTTAACATCACCCATTACTTAAAATCACAAATGCTAAACCATTTTCTAGTTTCACACAACCCAGGTATCGTGAGAGTAAAGATTTAAAAGCAAGAAGACAGGCTAATTAAGAAAAAAAACAAAACAAAAAAAATGCTCATCAAAAAACTGTACCGCATCGTTTTAACACAAGAATACAGTATTTCACAACATTCGCTACATTGGAATTTTGCTAAAAACATTCAGGTAAAGCTTCATGTTTTCAGAAAAGCAGGCATATATAACAGATAGCACAATACAGAAGTTGGACCAATGCCAGAAAGCAGACTAGACATAATCACGCAGCAATGAGCACTGATCAAAGTCAAGTCCTTCACTCCAGTCTTGCTAATAAAAAAAAAAAACTTGTGTGGGGCATCTTACCCCCCTTTGTCTCCAATTATTTATTCTTTCATTTTATTGCGTTTTTGTTGACTTATCTTTCCGCTAATTTTTAGTTTTTAGTTTAATTACAATATGAAATCTCCAGCCTGTCGCCCCATTTCTCATTTTGAAAAAAAAACACTATAAAAAAACAAAAAAACTGTGATATAGATCAAGTTTATTTGAGTTGAAAATGGGAATAAAAATCTGCTGAGAGAGATGCAGATGGGGCAGTCTACTAATGGGCTGGGACTGCTACATGTATGACCTGGGTAATGGACATGTCCCTGACCTATGGCAAATCAAAAGGCAAGAAGGAAATAGGGTAACAAGACATACTAACCCACGTTGCCGGCTATCTTACACATATTAGAGAATGAAAATGGACTTTTTCTTTCTTACACCTTATCCAGTAAAAATAAAAATATAAACGGCACAATGCCTTTTCTAATTCACAAAAAGAAAAAGGTGTTCCATAGCGTATGTGGTCGTTGGGGAGTGAGTTATCAGAAACCTCAGCTTCTCTAGGGGCCAGCATATTGAGGGCGGCACCCATCTCCTCTCCCTCGCTGCTTTACCTTCCCTGTCCCTAAAGAGGGCGGGCACCCATTTACCAAGTTCTCCGACCACTGGGCTATCCTGCCTTTTATATTGCAAGTTTGTTAAATAAGACGTATACGTAATATTTTTTGAAAAAAATACTTCAATTCTTTTAAATACGACACTTCACTACTTCCTTCACCTCCACCTTTCCAAATTTATGGCGAGTTTTTTTTTAAAAAGTCAATGTTGTTTACAGCGGCAAATCCAGCAAACAAATTTTCTGTAAAACCCCGCTACACGCACGGATGACATGTTTTTTCGATTTCGGTAACGGCTATTTTTTTCTATTTAACACCTTGACCCCCCCCCCCCCACACACACACACAAAGCGCGCGCGCACTATAAACCGAGGCCCCGTGTGCGAAATGCATGCAGAACATCTTGCGCACACTTTAAATCCCGTTCCGCTTTTTGTAAGAGTAGGCCATTGTGTGACGGAGGGAACATATAACATTTTACCATGCTCCGTACACACGGGGACTGGGTGTAAAAAAGCACACGAGTGCTTGTTCCATTATCCTCAATATAAAATAAATAAAATAGATACACACACACACACAAACACACAAACATACTTTCTACTCTTTACTAACGCCTATTTTCTGCAGTGCAGTCTCACTGTGCATTGCTTCAATCATTATTCAATAATTCCTTATAATATCAGTTCCCCCCCATTTCTGTTTTAAATCTTAAAAAAAAATAAATGTACCCCCCCTCGCCAAATAGTTGGTATTCTATAACCGGCACCCTCTACTTTTGTTTTTAAATAAACTCTTGTTTTTAAAATACGCTTTTCTCATCCATGTACAAAAACACTTTATGGCTCCCCCCCTGCGCCCCCCCCTCCTCCTCCTAGCCTTTTCGCTAAAATTCTAGCACCCCTCCTCCCACTGTCGCTGAAAAAATGTATATGCATTGTGTTAACATACTAACCCCCCCCCCCCATCTCCAAAAAATGCCGGGCTCTTTCAGTCTAAAGAGCTCCCCCACCTTCTGAAAACACTCTGCAAAACATTTCCTCTTTTCTATCCTTCGCTTTCTTTCCGACTTTCCCTTCGGCTCTATCCTCTCTTGCTTATTTCCTACCGACCCTGTCTATTCTCGGGCTTTTTTTCTTGCATATCTTTTCTCGTTTGAAAACTCCTTAATGAACTGCCCTGTAGTGGGAATGTGTCGGCTGAGGCCAGCAAGGCATAGACCTCCTGCAGAGGAGCAGCGTGGAAAAAGACCAAGTATTTTGCTTTCTAGCCAAAACGAGCGAACGAAGACAAGTTCGTCAGCGTATACCATATATCTACCTGCCTTTTGTGTCCATATAGGGGCTCATGGTTAGAGTTGAGGTTAGTGTAAAGGTTAGTGTTAAAAGAGTTAATAGCGGGTAAGGGTTGTCTGTCAGATGTTAGAAAAATGGACACAATAGGCACATAGACAAATAGTAAGTAGCTATAGACACCATGGTACGTAGCTCGTATTATTATGGAGCTTTAAATCAGAATTCCTAGTCCCAGCAACAAATTTTACCGTCATTTTTTGGTTTATTCCTTGGCTAGAGTTCCACGGTTTACCAATGGCGAGATTCTGTGTAAGTGACCGGTCAAATTTGTTTCAAACCCGAGACATTTTTTGTTATTTTTAGAAGTTGCATTCCTTTAAAAGTCCAAAAACAGAAAACCGAGCCCAAAATAAACCACATAAGAAAAATTATACCAGCCAGATTTTTCTATCCCCACTGCTTTAAATATGCATCCATACCCTCGTAAACATTCCTCCCTTCCCTTCCCTTGCCCCTTCTTCCAACCAGATGTCTCCTCCCCATAACTACCCATTTATACACACAGACACAGACACAGATACAGACAGACAGACAGACAGACAGACATACACACACACATACACACACACACACACACACACATGCGTGCGCGCGCTCGCGCCACCTGTGTGCATGTTGGGAGAGGGAGTTATCCGCTCCTACCGGGGCAGTATGGCCTACTTTTCCGAACAGCAGAACGGGTTTTTAACGTGTATGCAAGATTTTCTACGTGCGTTCGCACACAGGGACTCAATTTATAGTCTCAACTGAAGGACTCCTGACATTCAGATCTTTTTTTACCTTGTCGAAATGGGAACAAAGAACTAGACTGAGAATCGAACCTAGAACCTCGTGGTTTACTTGTTGGCAAGCAAACGTCTTAACCATCCCGCGACCCTTCTTAGGACTTTTTTTAGTACACATTTCTACTCCAGCTAAAAGGAGTGGCTATTCCGTTGCTTGTTTGCATTACAAAAAAAATGGAGGTCTGACACTTTTGCTGCCCAAGGGCTACATAGGTTATGGAAACACATGGACTATTTTCCAATAATCGCGAACAATTTGTTTCATATCTAAAAAAAAAAATCAGAGCATCGACAGTGATTATCAAGGGGAAGCTACTCTTAAAACACTATTACTTCATTCATTCGAGTTCTTGGTGAAAACAATTTACCAGTCAGTCCAGAGAACATAAATAGTAGAAACAGTTCAACTGCTTTCAAAAGATTCATAAAAAAAAGATATATCACCACTTGATCTTTTGTTGTTGCGGTCCTGGGTTCCAGCTTTGATGTTCTCCAATGTTGAAATTTTGTAGATGCGAGTTTTTGCTCACCATGAAGGTAGCCACATTACGCCTTCGGGGAAGATATCTAAACACGACACCTGTGTGCATCCAGTTTTTTTTTTTTTTTTTTTTCAAATTTCAGTCCTTCCCACCGGATAGCAATGGCTTACACTTTCGAAACGGTATGTTTAACGTGTGTGCAAGGTGTTCTGCGTTTGCACAGAGGGGGGGGGGGGGGGGCTTCAGTTTGTTGTCTCCTTTAAAGGACTTTTCGGGGGAGTGGAGTCGGCACTGATGTCGACTCTAGGGGAAACACAATGGCTTACGCTTTCGAAACGGTTTGTTTAACGTGTGTGCAAGATGTTCTGCGTTTGCGCAGACGGGGGGGGGGGGGGGGGGGGGGGGGGGGGGGGGGGGGGCTTCAGTTTGTTGTCTCCTTTAAGGACTTCTCGGGGGAGTGGAGTCGGCACTGATGTTGAATCTAGGGGAAACATCTCTTGAACGGACGTCTCGGTGTTGGCAGCCAAACCTGGGGCTGGGGGGGTGTTGTCCTCCTCCTCCTTGTTGATCCTTACCTGCAGTCTGGAACTGCTACCAGACCCCTGGGATGCTTGGTACTTTGGTCTGGCGCCAGAACTCCTGGAAAACAGCATCAAAAAGCATAAAAAAGCATCTTGAACAATCAGGACAGTTTACATGCTCAAAGAAATCAATTCAGTCTCTGTTTAAAATAAATCAGTTTTCTCTGGAAAAAAAGTTCCAGCAGAACGGGGATCGAATTCGGACTTTTCCCTTTCTAGACAGGTAGGCAACCACTTGACTACCTATCCACCAATAGCAAGGCGACTAAAGTGACGTGTTTCTTCGTTACGACTAGTTCAGATATTTTTCGGTCTCAGGATTAAATCTCTGCAAAACCACTATCCCACTGTCCCAAAAGTTCTTTGGATTAGACCATAAACTGAGGCCGCGTGTGATATAACACACAACACATCTTGCCCACATGTTAGAAACCCGTTCCCCTGTGTGAACACGCGCAGAAAATCCTCAGAAACGTTAAAACCCATTTAGCTTTTTGGCAGAGTAGGCCATCGCGTGCCAAAATAGATAAACTTCAAACAGAAAATAACGCATGCATAATGCTGTCTTTAGACATCCCCGAAGTCGAGATGCAGGTGAATGGATTGCAAAGGGTTTGCCTACACAAAATCTCACCATTGGTTTACCTCGGAGCTCTATCCAAGGAACGAAAAAGAATCATACTTACGCTTTTGAGTTCTTGATATGTAGCGCTGTGCAGCCACCCCTGATTGTCTGGATACTTTCTGCAGCCACGACGAAAGACACGCCCAGAACTGTGATTCGATCCCATGACAACTGTCGACACCTATGCCAGACTTCTGAGGATTCAGAGCAAGAACGGAGAGACCCAGAAGGTCTGGGAAGTGCTTAAGAAATTGTTTGGGGGCGTGAGGTGTCCCTTCCCCTCGTGAGCACGGTATGCGAGGGTCGGCAGGCTGTGCCGTTTTAGGACACCCAAATCTTTGTGCGTTCCCTTTGTGACCACTGCGGAAAAGGTTGATCGGATACTGACGGGAGTACTCAACCCTGTGGTCAGTGAGCCTTGCAGAGAACTTTCGGGACAAAGTTTGATTCGAGCTCAGAAATAGGAAGGACTGGGCGACTTTTGTGGACATTGAGCACACACACGTTGACAGATCATACTCTGTATAAACACGCAAGGAAAGTGTGCAAGACAGGGGTTGCATGTTCGGATCCTCTGCAACCCTACCTCTGTCTGCTGTCGGTTCTCTGTCGGCTAGCGGATGTCCATAAGGACCACAGCCCCTCCTGCTCTCATCGCCTTTGCTCCCTGTAGTGTTGCCGAGATGGGCGGTCATGTAGACGCCACTCTGATACCAAAGCCCCCAAACTCCTGTGCTCCGCACAGTGGAAGATGAAGACAGATGACATCTGTGTCCTAGATCCCTGGGCAACGGAACCAGGCTGTGCACTAGTCTGCCCTTCAGGGATTCGATGTAGCACTTTCTCCTTTCCCCTATTCTAAACCCTTCCCTCCCATAGATCTGACATCTGTCTACTCTAGTCATGGGGATCTTGGACTAAGTTTAGGGTCATGTGCTCCAACATCGTGGCGATGGCGTCTCCATGATATCTGGCGAGAAGGATCACCACCACCGGCAAAGATCTGGTGACAAGGCCATGAACACAGCTGTCAGTATAATAGTCTACATTAACCCTTTTACACACACACAAAGATTATGATATATATTATATATATATATATATTGCTGTATTCATTCTTTTACATCGAGGATAATGGAATAAGCACTCGTGTGATTTTTTACATCCAGTCCCCGTGTGTGAATCTATCTGTTCCCACCGGCACACAATGGCCTACTCTACGCGTGTGCGTGTGTGTGTGTACGTGTGCGTGTGTGTATGTGTGTATGTGTGTATGTGTGTGTATGTGTGTGTGCATGTGTATGCGTGCGTGCGTGTGTGTGTGTGTGCGCGCAAGCGCAAGCGTGTTTACGGTTTACGACAGTGTGAACGCATCTGATGTGTAAAAGTAAAGGTATCCCATAACATATACGGTCGTGGGAGAGCATATGTGCGCGCACCAGCGAGAGAGAGAGAGAGAGAGAGAGGAGAGAGAGAGAGAGAGAGAGAGAGAGAGAGAGAGAGAGAGAGAGAGAGAGAGAGAGAGAGAGAGAGAGAGAGAGAGACAGACAGACAGACAGACAGACAGACAGACAGACAGACAGACAGACAGACAGACAGACAGACAGACAGACAGACAGACAGACAGACAGAGACAGACAAAGACAGGCAGACAGGAAGGCAGGCAGGCAGGCAGGCAGGCAGGCAGGCAGGCAGGCAGGCAGAGACAGACAGGGATAGAGAGAGAGAGAGAGAGAGAGAGAGGAGAGAGAGAGAGAGAGAGGAGAGAGAGAGAGAGAGAGAGAGAGGAGAGAGAGAGAGAGAGAGGAAGAGAGAGAGAGAGAGAGAGAGAGAGAAGAGCAGGCAGAAGAGCAGCAGAGGACAGGCAGACGAGGAGACAGGGAGAAGGCGAGGCAGAAGGCAGAAGAGCAGAGGACAGGCAGGGACAGAGAGACAGGAACAGAGAGAGAGAGAGAGAAGAGAGAGAGGGGAGAGAGAGAGAGAGAGAGAGACAGAGACAGGAGACAGAGAGAAGAAGAGACGAGACAGACAGACAGACAGAGACAGACGGAGAGAGAGAGGAGAGGAGAGAGAGAGAGAGAGAGAGAGAGGAGAGAGAGAGAGAGAGAGAGAGAGAGAGACGAGAGAGAGAGAGAGAGGAGGGAGAGGGGAGACATGACAGACATGAACAGTTTTATTGTCCATACAGCATTACAGCCTGTAGACAAGGGGGAATAACAAGTTCAGATAAATTTGTGTAACATAATAAACATCTTTCAAATTTTCATCCACTTTGCACTTACATTATGCTACTGCACATCTTAATTGTCACGCAGGTGACACACACACCACACAACACAACACACACACACACACACACACACACACACACCACACACACACACACCACTCTCTCTCTCTCCTCCCTCCCCCCCCCCCCCCCCCCACACACACTAACAGAATCAATAAAGGACCATCTAAGGACTAGTTACTCAGTTCCGTTATCTTTTTCCTAGACAAACAGACAGGGGGGGAGAGAGAGAGAGAGAGAGAGAGAGGAGAGAGAGAGAGAGAGGAGAGAGAGAGAGAGAGAGAGAGGAGGAGAGAGAGAGAGAGACAGACAGACAGACAGACAGACAGACAGACAGACAGACAGACAGACAGACAGACAGACAGAGACACAGACAGACAGACAGAGACACAGACAGACACAGACAGACAAACAGACAGGGGGGAGGAGAGAGAGAGAGAGAGAGAGAGAGAGAGAGAGAGAGAGAGAGAGAGAGAGAGAGAGAGAGGAGAGAGATGGAGAGAGAGAGAGAGAGAGAGAGAGGAGAGAGAGAGAGAAGAGAGGGAAGGAGAGAGAGAGAGAGATTATCTTACCAGTTCATCTTGCGAGGGGACGGAAGAACGAGGATGTCAGCGCGAGTCCTGCTATGAGCATCTTCAGGATGGCAGCTTTGGGTCGATGTCTTCTGCTATGGATTTGGCCAGCCTGAAACAAAATGCATGTCTTCAGTTCTCTGGCACCAATTTCCAGCTTTTGCTTCATTTTATGTTGTTTAAAGCCCTACTGCCCACGAAAGCCATATCAGGGCTGTCATTTTATTTTATTCCTTTATATCGAGGATAATGGAAATAAGCACTCGTGTGCTTTTTTTTTTTACATCCAGTACCCCGTGTGTATGCAGTTTTTATACATCGTGTCATCTGTTCCCACCGGCACCCGATGGCCTACCATTGCGAAAAGCGGAACTGGATTTAACGTGTGCGCAAGATGTTCTGCGTGCGTTCGCACACGGGGCCTCGGTTTATAGTCTCACCCGAAAGACTTTCATTTCATTCCGTGTCTGTGGCTCTAGTAGTAACATTTACTTCAAGTTTAAACCCAACACGACCTTATTCCCTCAAGTACCCCACATCGCCAATTCGAAAAATAAATGAGAAAATATTTTAATGATTAAATTAATTCCTTTAGGCCGATAAAACCAGGCTGTGCTGAGGACGCCAGCCATATGCTTGATTTATCATCCCCAAGTTACACAAAAGTAAAGAATAACGCTTCAAAGCAGAATACCAAAAAGCGAAACGGGTTTAAAATGTCATATGGGCATATAAAGCTGTGGAACCGACATACTGTGCTTTTCCCGAAAGTTCTTTGGACGAAACAATAATCTGAGGTCCCGTGTGCAAACGCACGCAGAACATCTTGCGCTCAAGTTAAAACCTGTTCCACCTTTCGTAACAGGCCATTGCGTGCAAGAGGGAACAGAATTTATAAACCAGCATGCACAGGGGGACTGGATGAATAGCCCACCTTCGCAATCCTTATCCCAGCACTCAAATCTGCACCAGGTGTTAAAAATCACTTAGATAGCAATAAAAACTCCGAAAAATATTTTGTTTTGAATTCGAATAGTTTACCCCCCTTCTTTTAATAGTTAAGGAAAATCGAAGACTTCAAAAAAAGACCAGACCGTCAATAAAAGAAAAACCCATTTACTTATTCAATGTTGGACCAACAGTTAAACTTGGAAGTGTTGTCAGGCCTAGTGAGGTACCATTCAGTTTACAATTTGACTTTGGATGAACCTAGAATATATCTAGAGCCGGATTTTGTTAAAAAAAAACCCTCTCATTTTATATATACCAGTCTAACTATTACTCTTTATTACAAAAAAGATATAAACTCTGAATGACAGTGATAACTAAAAAACACTGACACGTACCTCTTCTTCAGTCTTCACCGACCAGTAAGTTGAAAGTCAGTCTTCAGACGTCTTTCTTTTTTCTCCCTCCCCAGCAGTGCCAGTGGTCTGCACTGCAGCTAGGGGGCTGTGTGAAATGACAGCTTGCAAACTGTCCTGCACCCCCCAGTCCACACATACATGAACACTTTTCACGCGGAAAGCGAAAGTGCCCACAGTTCAGTCCGCAAGTTTAAAAAAAAAATAGAGAAAAAGAAAAAAACGAAAGAAAAGAAGCCCCCCCCCCCAAAAAAAAAAAAAAAAAAGCAAAAAAAAAAGCGCGCGGAAATAGAAACTGGCTTTGGCAGTAAATTTCCATGCTGCTTTTGGTGACGTTTCTGATCTCTTCTATCTCTGCTTTTGTCTGTCTCTGTCTCTGTCTGTCTGTCTGTCTGTCTGTCTGTCTGTTTGTCTGTCTACCTGTTCATCTATTTTTCTGTCTGTCCGTCTGTCTGTTCGTTTATCAGTCCCCCCCTCCTTTCTCTGTCTCTTCCATCAAATTAAGGACAGTATTGTTCTCTTCCTCACATGTATGCTACATTTTTCAGAATTGCAGTGGACTGGACTGGAGGGGGGTTGGGAAGGGGAGTTTGGTGGGTTGATTTTTTAAAATGCAGAATTAAACTAGATTTGGGGGGAGTTTGGTTTTATTCATTTAGAGGTGTTATCTTTGGATTTTATGAGGCGTTTCCAATTTAATGGGCGTTTCCAAATTAAGGGGATTTTTTGTTGTTTTCTGTTTGTTTATTTATCTTTGTTTGTTCTTTTTTTCATTTAAAGTATTGTGGTAAACAAAGAAAGGGCTGTGTAAATATTTTCGATATATATCCTTTTTGTTGGGTTTGTTTGACATTTATATGCAATCTGAAGTTATACTTAAGCTATACTTTCTCTCTCTCTCAAGAATTTATATGGCGCTATATCTTGTAAAAACAAATCAAAGCGCTTGCAACACACAAACAATCAATAACAATTTATAGTTTTAGCAAATTCGATCGAATGTACACACACACGCACGCGCACAAAATACACTGTAAAATACACTGTGTAAAATACACTGGCGCAGAAACGACACTGTCAGATATTCAACATTAATACGTCGTAACATCAAAGGGAAGTAATCATGCAACAAAATTAATGGACCTTGATCTGAGAATCTCTTGCAACAAAAGTAGAAACCAAAGTAAAAGACTAAAAAAAACCCCCCCAGCCCCCCCCCCCCCCAAAAAAAAAACCACACAAAAAAACAACAACAAACAAAAACCAACCAAACTACAAAAAACCCAACAACAACAAAAAACAACCCCCAACCCCACCAGCCCACAGACAAAAATCCCTTGCAATATAGCAGAATGTAAAAACAAACAACAAAAAAGACTTTTTAAATGTATTTTCATTTTATTTTATTCTTTTATATCGAGGTTAATGGACTAAGCAATCATGTGCTTTTTTCATCTAGTCCCCGTGTGTATGCAGTTTTGTAAATATTGTCATCTGTTCCCACCGGCACACAATGGCCTACTCTTCCGAAAAGCGGAACAGGTTTTAACATGTGCGCAAGATATTCTGCGTGCGTTCGCACACGGGGTCTCGGTTTTCAGTCTCATCCGAAAGACTTTTGGGGAGAGTGGAATCAACACTGATGTTAACTCCAGGAGAAAAATCTCCTCGAACGGGAATCGAACCCAGGTTGTCAAATTGCTAGCGCAATGCATGTTCTGACCACAAGGCTATCCAGAATGGCACAAACAGCGTTCTTAAGTGCGTGGGTTTTTTTTTCCCTCGTGGGTTTTCCAGGCAGGTCCAGATGATGATGAATAGAGAAACAAGCTACTCAGGAAAGAAAGGGGGAGGGGGGGGGGGTGCTGCTGACAGAGCCTGCTAGACCCTCATACATCAATCACAGAGAGAGAGAGCATGTAATCTGAAACCATCGGCTAAGTATCGACATACGCTTGTGGCTGCTGGAGACATTGGTGCAGGCAGTAGGCTAAGCCTGTGCACCTCACTCTGTGTGGAACGACCGTTCAATGACAAGAAACCCGATAGGGACCGGAAGATTATAAACAGCTCATTCAAATATGTACCGCCAATCCTCTCCCTCCCCCTTTCCCCAAACTTGTTTGATGGCGTTCGTGCCAGGTCCATGCTGAGACTAATTGATTGGTCGATAGGTGGTGATGTTGATGCTCAGGTAAAACTTCACATTAAATGTATAGCTGGAAACAGAGTCATTTATTCATAAAAATAAAGATTCGACACAGAAGGCACTTTGGGAAAGGTAAAAAAAGAGGATCAAGAAAAGGTGTTCCAAAACCTATGTAGTAGGGGAGTTAGGCATCAGACCTCAGCTTCTCTAGGGGCCAGCATATTGAGGGCGGCGCCCATCTCATCATCCCCTCTCCCTCTCCCCATCCCCTCGCTGCTTTACCTTCCCCGTCCTAAAGAGGGCAGATACCCAATTACAGTTGGGAGAACTGGGGGACTGTACTGAAGCCAGTGCGCAAACCGTCACGCACCCACTTGGTAACCACGCTCGATGCTGTTTAACCTTGGCTTGGGAAAAAGCGAGTGTTCTGACCACTGAGGTATTTTGTCCTGGAAGATGACTCATCAACATGTAGTGTCATGCCTGTTTGTCCCTAGCTTATGGTACTCATACAGAAACAAAGATAAAACAAGAAAAGGATAAGAACACAGAAAATGTGTCGTCTTTGTGTATGTGTTAGTACGCATATATTACATGCATACACTTTCAAGTTTCTTGTGTGCTGTTTTTGTTTGTTTTCATGTCTTTGAAATATGAACTTGATCATATTGATTATGAATTAAAAAAAAAGAATACACTTCCAAGTTTCTTGTGTGCTGTTTCGGTCTGTTTTCATGTCTTTGAAAAATGAACTAGAGCATAAATCATTGACTATGAATTAAAAAATAATACACTTCCAAGTTTCTTGTGTGCTGTTTTTGTTTGTTTTCATGTCTTTGAAAAATGAGCTTGATCATATTGATTTTAAAATTAAAAAAAAATAAACACCTCCCAAGTTTTCTGTTTGCTGTTTCGGTCTGTTTTTATGTCTTTGAAAAATAAACTTGATCATATCGATTGTAAATTAAAAAAAACAACTTTAGTGATTATCCAGTTTTTGTACTATGTGTTATGTGTGGATTTTCCCCCTGGAGTTAACATCAGTGCATACTCCACTCTCCCCAAAAGTCATTCGGATGAGACTATAAACCGAGGCTCCGTGTGCGAACGCACGCAGAACATCTTGCGCACACGTTAAATCCTGTTCCACTTTTCGTAAGAGGAAGCCATTGTGTGCCGGTGGGAACAGATGACACTATTTACAAAACTGCATACACACAGGGACTGGATGTAAAAAAGCACATGGAGTGCTTATTCCATTATCTTTGATATGATAAAAATAAAATAAATAAATAAAAATATGTAAACATGAAAAAAAGTTGAAATAAAGAAAAAAGAGGACATATGTAGCACATATGTTCCAGAATATAGAATACTATCTGTACTGAAAGGACCTCTCCCGTCTCCACAGGGGTAGCCAAAGTGCCAACAGGCACACAGACACACAGACACACAGACAGACACAGACACAGACACAGACACAGACACACAGACACACAGACACACACACGACACACACACACACACACACA
>CM060321.1:7079921-7084921 GCA_030674155.1 Stramonita haemastoma | reverse complement strand
AAAACAGAGATAAAGAGAGACAGGGAGAGACAGAGAGAGGACTATTAGAGGCTGTCCCATCAGTTGTATTGACGTTTGTCACAGTGATGTGTCGGATGCCCCAAGTTTTTAACTTAGAAATAAAAACAAAAGATAATTGCCATATATAGTGAGTGAGTGACTTCAAGACTCTGCAAGTTGGAACTGACAAGTGTGACTTGTGTCATTTCGCTATTCGTTTCTTTTGATACGCAGTAAGTACCATACACCCACTTTGTCCTTCCTAGCTATACCCCATGTAAAGTTCTACGCAAATTCCCCCCAACCCCCAAAAAACCCCCAAACAAACAAACCAAAAAAACCCCCCAAAACTCCAAAGAAAACAACAAATACCCCCCCCCCCCTCCCTCTAAGCTAGTTTAGGTAATTACAGTCAAACTTCTCTTCGAAAACACGCCCTGTTCTTTCTCTCAGTAATCAATAATGTTACTTTCCCAGCGAACTTTATATTGACTTTGTATGTATGACCTTTAGGTCGACATAAGCATTACTGGCTAGCTGTGCTAACACAGGATCGGACCTTAACCTATGGGTTTAACGATTCGATCAGCGCTGACAGCAGAAAACCGATTGATTATTGCATGCCTACGTTGGCAACAATCCTTCATTTTCACAGGCCTCTTCGGCATCTCGGCTTTGTAAAGTACATTTGCACACATGCAGGCAGGCATGCATGACAATATGGACTCGCAAATGCAGAAAGTGACAGATATATGTACATGTGCATGCACACGTACACGCACAATGTGCCTACATGCGCGCGCGTATACATGCACATGCCAACATACACGGACACACGCGCATGCATGCACGGACACACGCGCACGCACGCACACACACAGATACACACAGAAACGCACAGATACACACATAGAAACACACAGATACACAGACAGACAGACATACAGACAAACAGACAGACAGACAGACAGACAGACACACACACACACACACACACACACACACACACACACACACACTCTCTCTCTCACACACACACGAGGAAGTTTTTCTCCCGGAGTCAACATCAGTGCTGACTCCACTCTCCCCCAAAGTCCTTCGGATGAGACTATAAACCGAGGCCCCGTGTGCGAACGCACGCTGAACATCTTGCGCACGCGTTAAATCCTGTTCCGCTTTTCGTAAGAGTAGGCCATTGCGTGCCGGTAGGAACAGATGACATTTACAAAATTGCATACACACGGGGACTGGATGTAAAAAAGCACAAGGGTGCTTATCCCATTATCTTAGATATAAACGAATAAAAAAATAAATAGAAGACAAAGGGGCAGACAGATGAGGAAAGAACTGGTTGCAGACCGTCAAAGACTGGACCAGCCTTGACATGGTTGTTTTCGCTGCAAAAGGCTGAGGACAAAATCGACCTGGAGAAAAATGTCGACCAACACATCCCTCATGCCCCCCCCCCCTGATATCCAGCAAGGTCAAAGGACAAACGATGGACTTAATGGTAGACCAAAAACAATCGCATAGTCCACAATCTCACCATGAGTAAACCTCGAAACTCTTTATCTCAGGAACAACAACCAAAAAAAAAAGGTGTATATATCAGAAATGTTTTGAAAATCAAGCAAAAAATAAATTGTCATACTATTTCTTTGCTGTTTCTGTATTGCAACATGACCCTGAACTTGTTTTGTAGTAGTTTTTTTGTTTGCTTTGTTTTACTGGTCGGAGGGGGGGGGGGAGAGGAAGGGAGGCGGGGGCTAGAGAATGAAATGGCTGTTGTGTTGTTGGCTGTATGCTTCCTGGATTCAGAGCTTTGCCCTCGTAACTTTCCGAACAGCTTCCCATTGTCATCCTTCGGAGCCACATGTGATGGCTGTTTGTCTGCTGCTCTTCCATTAAAGCTGGCAGGTACAGAGAGAGAGAGAGAGAGAGAGAGAGAGAGAGAGAGAGAGAGAGAGGAGAGAGAGAGAGAGAGAGAGAGGGAGGGAGGGAGGGAGAGAGACAGAGAAAGAGACAGAGACAGAGACAGAGAGAGACGCACACACACACAGACACAGACACAGACACACACACACACACACATACACACACACACTACACCACACAACACACACACACACTTTTCAGTCAGTGCGCACATAAATCTTGGTATTTTTTTATTTTTTAGGAAAACATCAAGTGTAGCACAAATGACAGAAGGTACGGTAGAGTGCCGCTTCCCATTCTGTGGCACTGATGAATTCATGTAGACCTACCTGCCCAATAAAAACCCAGTAACAGAAGAAACAAACCTTTGGGAGAAGTAAACAGCAAAAACCATTCAGAGAAAAACAACAACCCTTTTCTTGCTTACACTGTAGTGGTGGCCACACCATATTCAGTTCATGAGTTCAGGACTTAGGTACTCAGTAGACATTTTGTATTTTGTATTTTGTACCACTTTATGTCACAGCAGATTTCTCTGTGTGAAATTCGGGCTGCTCTCCCCGGGGAGAGCGCGTCGCCACAAGTGCAGCGCCTACCCAATTTTTTTCTTTTTCCTTTATGCAAATGTATTTGTTTCCCTATAGGAGTGGCTTTTTTCTACAGGATTTTGCCAGGGTCAACCCCTTTGTTGCCGTGGGTTCTTTTACGTGCGCTAAATAGTGCACGTGACAGAATCTTGTGACGTGACAGACTCATGACAGACTCATGTTCGGAAGGATCTTTTTTTGTCTGGAGAAGCTTTTCTGACAAATTTTTTCTTTCAGCAGGAGATAATCACTAAATGTACAGTAGGTAAGAATATCTAACCCAGCTTGTGACTGCTGGGGACGGGATAGCTCAGTGGTCAGAGCCCTCACTTTCCCCAAGCTAAGGTTAAGTAGAATCGAGCGTAGTTACCAAGTGGATGGGTGACTATTTGCGCGCCTTGGTTTCAGTACACTCCCCCAGTTCACCCAGCTCTAAATGGGTACCTACCCTCTTTTAGGGTCAGGGAAGGTAAAGCAGCGAGGGAGAGGAGATGGGCGCTGCCCTCAATATGCTGGCCCCTAGAGAAGCTGAGGTCTCTGATGCCTCGCTGCCCTACGACCACATAGGTTATAGGACACCTTTGCCTTTTTCCTATTTTAACCTTTTATGTGTGCTGCTTGTAGAAGGGTAGGCTCTGCAAAGTTCATGCTATCTAAGAGACACAACCCGAAAAGTACATTGTTGTACCACGACAATTCCTTCGGGAATGAAAGGAGAAGGGAAAGATGTTTGTCACAACCAAGTCAGACATCTATTTGTTTCTGATCTTAGGATTAAAAAAAAATAACGTGAGTGATCTCAATCCTTTTGGACAGTTTATCAGTCTTGGTTTGGCTTCTGAGGTCACCTGAGCTAAAAGCAACGTGGATGAATGAGACTAGACGGTCATTTTAGCGTTTGAAACATGGCTGTAAAAAAGGAGAGTGATTTAGAAAAGGGAATTTTTGGTGCAGAAACGGTGTAGAGGGCGGCAATTTTCTCCATTGTAAAAAAGAGTCTCCAACTGTGCCATGTCGGAGCTCAAATATCATCAGCATTTATCTAAAAAAAAGTGTTGACATGAACAAATAAAGAGCAAAGGTGATTTTATTTTTCAATATTTTAAAATGAAACATTCGTACAAATTCAAAACCTTGAATGAAGAAAGAAAAGTGTTCTGTTTCTCAAAAAAAATACTATATTATTATGTTCATGCTGGACAAGTCTTTGAAAACAGAGAGGTTGAATGCAAAATGAAGTTAACCTTTCTTCAAAAGGTACGTGCTAAGTTGATTACCAGTGTATTTTGTCCTCATGATTCAACGAGAGCCCCCCCACCCCCCACCCCACCCCCGACCCCAGACATTCAAAAATAAAACAAACAGCTTGATCCACGAGGAGAAACACATACCTTGGAGAACAAGAAGGCAGTTACCAGCACTTCTTAGCCATACAAATGGGAAAAAAAAACATGCTAAAGAATACATACCCAAGAGGGAACGAGCAAAATTGTACACATCATGATAAAAAGAGAATAGAGATAGTTATTCGGAACACAGACACAGACACAGACACAGACACAGACACACACGCACAGAGAGAGAGAGAGAGAGGAGAGAGAGAGAGAGAGAGAGAGAGAGAGGAGAGAGAGAGAGAGAGAGAGAGAGAGAGAGGAGAGAGAGAGAGAGAGAGAGAGAGAGAGAGAGAGAGAGAGAGAGAGAGAGAGAGGCAGGCAAAGGCAGAGGCAAAGGCAAAATTCTTATATTCGAGGATAATAGATAAGCACTCGTGTGCTTTTTTACATCCAATCCCCGCCCTTTTCAGGGATAACATCAAGATTAAAAGATAGCCTCAACTAAGGAGAGAGAGAGAGAGAGAGAGAGAGAGAGAGAGAGAGAGAGAGAGAGAGAGAGAGAGAGAGAGAGGAGAGAGAGAGAGAGAGAGAGAGAGAGAGAGACAGAGAGAGAGAGAGAGAGAGACAGAGACCGAGACAGAGACAGAGAGAGAAAGAGAGAGAGACAGAGACCGAGACAGAGACAGAGAGAGACAGAGACAGACAGACAGACAGAGACAGATAGACAGACAGACACACAGACACACAGACACACAGATACACAGACACATAGCTAGAACAGTGAAATACAAATTAAAAACCTATTACGAATCTAGACAGGAAAATAAAAGAGTGTAGGGCCGGGAGACTATTTGTGCAATGTATAAACACAAACCTTACACAAAAATAAACTGACGGGGACAACAAAAAACAACAACCAAACAAGAGAGATAGCGATGAGAAAAGCCCAGAGAAACAACAATAATAATGATGATAATAAAATAAAACAGACCCCAAAACATCGCGGGAGTATTGTGTAAACACCGCTAGCTTTAAAGACTGGGGCTGGTATACGGCATCTAATGGCTTTACGACGTGCAGGTGTTTTGGTTTGTTTTGTTTTTGTTTTTGCTCTGAAGGGAGAGAGAGAGAATATCTCGTTTGT
>CM060321.1:7054921-7057421 GCA_030674155.1 Stramonita haemastoma | reverse complement strand
AGATAGACAGATAGACAGACAGACAGAGTAGAGACAGACACACAGACAGTACAACAACAGAGAAAAGAACACAAGAATACAGCTACCACCCCCCCCCAAACCTCCCAAAGAACAAGCTAAAGATGAAAAGCATGTAAGACCAAAGCCCAGCCTCCACGGTATGGAAATGACACTGCAAGCCTGTAGGCTAATCCCAGAAAATGAATCCTGCTTCCCACACAGTATTCCTCGAGGATCCCACACATCATCACAGGAAGGTTTGAACTTTCAGATGTGCACTCTCACTCTCTCTCTCTCTCTCTCTCTCTCTCTCTCTCTCTCTCTCTCTCTCTCTCTCTCTCTCTCTCTCTCTCTCTCTCTCTCTCTCACACGCACATACACAACATGCACGCACGTACGCATGCACACACACACACAAGTCTTTCAGATAAGACTGTAAACTGAGGCCCCGTGTGCGAACGCACGCAGAAGATCTTGCGCACACGTTAAACCCTGTTCCGCTTTTCGTAAAAGTAGGCCATCGTGTGCCGATGGGAACAGATGACATGATTTACAAAAAAACTGCATACACACGGGGACAGGATGTAAAAAAAGCACATGAGTGCTTATTCCATTATCCTCGATATAAAAGAATAAATAAAAATGATAATAAAAATAATAAATCCCACGCACCCTCACAGGAAGACTTCACACAGTCTTCCCACTGACATCATTCTCTGCAAGCAGACATCAACACTGCCCCTATGGTTACACATAACGGTTAGCTTCCGGGGTCAGGTAGTATCTTCTATAGAGCGCCAGTCAAAAACAGGTTTTGTTGTTTTTCACAGATTTTTTTTTTAAAGTATGAAAAAGGGTACTGTGTACTTGTGTTTTGGGGGTTGAGGCCATAGATCAACACCAGGTAGTGATGAGGAAGTGGGAAATGATCTTGAAATGAGGATTGCTTGTGTCCCTACAGCGTTGACCCCTGCGCATGCATAATTATTGTGGTGAGGCAGCCAGCAGACGACAAAGGACTGAGGAGGTACAGTGTTTGTTGAAATTTTTTTAAAAAGTTCAAACCTACCAAATTTGTTTGTATTGTCCTGAGGTTTGAGTCAGGGGCTGGTCTTTCTGAAAAAAAGTGGTTTTTATTTCTGTGGATGCTTTAGTACGTGCATGTAGTGCGAATGCAAGTGTGATATATGAAAATAAAAGGAAAACTGCTACAATGTAACTGTTATGTGCAACCTAACTCCACACCCCCTCCTCTCTCTCTCTCTTTCAACCCTCTGCCTCCATCTGCTATGCATCTTACAGATCCTCAGGAGCTCTGAAGACCACGGCTAGGATCAGAAAGTTTTGCAGAGAAACATGCAGAACCAAATCACTGAATGTTTCATAACTGGTTGTATGTAGGGCTGATGAGAAAGTTAATGAGAAAATTAATGAAGCATCAAAAAAAAGGAAGAAGAAAACTAGGCATGTGTGATGGTGTGCAGGTTAATTACTGCTGGAGAATGCTGTCTTACATAGTTTAGAAACTTATGTTTGTAAGGGGGCGGGGATAGCTAAGTGGTCAGAGCAAAGATTCCGAATGAATTTGGATGAGACTATAAACCGAGGTCCCGTGTGCGAACGCACGTAGAACATCTTGTGCACATGTTAAAACCCCGTTTTACCTTTCGGAAGAGCAGGCCATCGCGTGCCGGTAGGAGTGGATGACAAAATTATATAAAAAAAAACCCAGCATGCACACAGGTGTCGTGTTTAGACACCATCCCTGAGGAAAGATCGGGGAGTTGGAGTCCCAGGGCGGCTCGGGGCTGTATATGGCAACGTTCTGGTGCCTCCTTCGACGGTACTGGAACCATTCGTATCGGTCATTGCCTATCTAATGGATCATTCCAGTGGCGTGGAGAGAGGAGGGGGGGGGGGTCTGCTGAATGGGTAACAGTTTGCCAGCCATACTTACTTACCCATGCTTTGCGCTCTAAAGACTAGAGCGCAACTCCAGTCTTCCGAGACTGATGGGTACCTACTACTACAGAGCAGATTGATCAGAGCGCTCGCTTTCCCCCGGTCAAGTTAAGCAGCGTCGAGCGTGGTTACCAGTTATGTGGGTGACCGTTTGGGCGCCTTGGCTCCAGTACAGTCCCCCCAGTTCACTCAGCTGTAAATGGGTACCTGCCCTCTTTAGGGTCAGGGACGGCAAAGCAGCGAGGGAGAGGAGATTGGCGCCGCCCTCAACATGCTGGCCCCTAGAGAAGCTGAGATCTCTGATGCCTCGCTCCCCTACGACCACTTAGGTTATGGGACACCTTTACCTTTACCTATGTCAGTAAGTGAGATGGATTTGTTGCTGTAAGTTTGGTTGTACATTTTTTAATGCTGTTTAATCTTTTAAAAAAAGCATTTTCCATTTAAACATGTTTTTTTTTTTTTTATTTTTTTTTTTTAGTCATCTTTGCGATTGTCTACAGTCTGCGTCTTCTGTGTTTTCTTCCTTCTACTTTCA
>CM060321.1:7044921-7047421 GCA_030674155.1 Stramonita haemastoma | reverse complement strand
AACATTAAAACATGATCACAGCACAATAGAAGCATTCAGCAGATATTCAGACTTAATTTCCATTCCTAGCCAAGGCTTTATACAGAGAACATTCAAGAACAGAGGTGTTAAAGGTAAAAGTTGCGCCAACCACTCTTCATATTTTCCTGTCTGCATGTATATCTAATTTCCCCATGAGTCACCTTTTTAAAAAACAGAAACCATTCAGGGACAACTCTCTTGCCGTGAGTTCTTTTACCTGTGCTGAATGCGAATTGCACACAACACCTCAGTTTCTCGTCTCCTCCGAAAGACTAGCACCCAGACAGCCACTGAAGGTCTAGAGGATGGCAACCTCCCCCAAAAAAATCGAGCACAACCAGAGATCTAACCCGCACATTTCGCTTTCTAGGCGGGTGCGTTATCCTCTAAGACCACAGATACACAAAGCAGGTAAACTCCACACAGTTTACACAGTGCACAAATCCAACATCATTCAGTCCAGAGTGCTAGATTTGGCGCGCTCCTTCCTTTTACCTGGAACAAGTATGGTCAGCTCCTGCTATATATAGCACCAGCTGCCCCCCCCCCCCCTCCCCCCCCAACTGGGCTGGGATGGATTGTTGTTGTTGTTGCTGTTGCTGTTGATGATGTTGTTGTTGTTGTTGCTGTTGCTGTTGTTGCTGTTGTTGTTGCTGTTAAGCGTTGGCATGTTTAACACGCACGATGGGATGGATTTATTAGCAGCTGAGAGGAGCTGAAAGTGGGGGGGAACTGACAGCTGTGTTTACTTTTTAGTTGATTTGATTTGAACTTGGGACTGACTTGTCCTTAATTAGACTTCCAGGGGTCGTTGGGGTACTGCACTGAGTTGTGCAGGCAGTGTGTTGTGGCCAAAGTTTAACCTGTTGGAGCCCTTCCCTCTCCAGGCATTACGACAGGGAGTGATGTGAAACAGAAAGAAAAGAAGACAAAAAAGAAATGAGAAATGAGAAATGCCAGTGTCTGTGTTTCTGCTGTCTCGTTGGATTTCGACTTCGTTTGAAGTCTTGTAAACTTTAGTGTGCAGGAGACGCACATGCACGCACGCGTGCACGCACACATGCACACATGCACGCACACAAACACACAAACACACACACACACACACACACAGACGTACTCTTGGCCAGATTTTCTTGCAAAGAAAAATGTCTGGAAACTAAAGCATGTTTCTTGCATTCTGTATGTTGTTGTTGTTGCTGTTAAACGTTGGTATGTTCAATCATGCAAGGGTCACACACAC
This sequence comes from Stramonita haemastoma, assembly GCA_030674155.1. Taxonomy (NCBI): domain Eukaryota; kingdom Metazoa; phylum Mollusca; class Gastropoda; order Neogastropoda; family Muricidae; genus Stramonita; species Stramonita haemastoma. The sequence continues at coordinate 7,046,157 of CM060321.1, read as the reverse complement.
ACACACGCACACACACACACACACACACACACACACACACACACACACACACACACACACACACACACACACACACGGCCCCGCGCAATCACACACACATACACACACACACACACACACACACACACACACACACACACACACACACACACACACACACACACACACACACACACACGCACAGACAGACAGACAGACGCACACACACACACACACACACACACACACACACACACACACACACACACACACACACACACACACACACACACACACACAGAATTTGCTAAAAGCTGAATAAACCCACAATGCACTTTCAACTAACTAAAAGTCATTGCCTCTAAAAGTGCAGGGTATTTATTATTTTTAAACAGACTCTGACCCTAAGTAATGGATGGTAGAAATAAAAGCACGTACGCACTGTCGTCGTGTTCAGACATTAGCCTACATTGCCCTTTTATTTATTTATTTATTATTTATTAATTTATTTATTTATTTATTTTTGATTTATTTATTTTCTTTTCTTTTATATCGAGGATAATGGAATAAGCAATCAAATGCTTTTTTTGTTTACATCCAGTCCTTGTGTGTATGCAGTTTTGTAAATGTCATCTGTTTCCAACCGGCACACGATGGCTTACTCTTACGAAAAGCGGAACAGGATTTAACGTGTGCGCAAGATGTTCAGCGTGTGTTCGCACACGGGGCCTCGGTTTATAGTCTGCAAAAATCTAGCTACATATGGTTTCAGTAACCCAGATAAACCCAACATGTTTTATAGCCCCCTCAAAGAAACAGCATTACAGAAAAAGAACACGGACAGAAAAAAACAAAAACAAAAACAAAAAAAGAAACCCAGCGCAAGATGGTCTGCACCCTTATATCAGGACGTATAGTCTTTGACAGATTCCAGCGAAACAAACAAAACAAAAAATCTGGAAAGCTACAAAAAAGCATGCCTGTGAGTGAGTGCTCTGTAACACATGGAAAACATCTGACGAAACGACAGCAATGTTCCACACCCCTCCTCACAACTTTCCATCTGACATTTCACAGACAGGGCTGAACTGACAAAGCCAGCTTTCAAGCATGTTGATAACAGTTTTTGTTGTTTTTGTAGGTTTTTTTTTCTTCTTCACAAGTTTAGGAGAAAGGTGGGGAGGGATAGCTTAACGGTCAGGGCACTTGCTCTCCCCAAACAGCGTTTGAGCGTGTTGTTTGCCTATCAGATGTTTA
>CM060321.1:7017421-7022421 GCA_030674155.1 Stramonita haemastoma | reverse complement strand
GTGACTATTATGAAAATTTTACGTTCATGTTATATTAAAGCTTATACAGAATCTGGTTCTATGTTTTTCCTTGCTCCTTCCCTCTCTCCACCACCATCTCTCTCTCCCTCCCTTTTTCCCTCATACACACACACACATATACACGCACACACACACACACACACACACACACACACACACACACACACACACACACACACACACACACACACACGCATACACACACGCGCAGACACACGCGAACGCATGTACACACACACACACACACACACACACACACACACACACACACAAACACAAACACACATTCACAGTGTACTTGACAGTGATTAAAACATAATGTTGATGATAATATCAAAAACGATGAATGAAAAGAAAGAGAAGAAGAATAATTATGGAAAAGAGTAAAAGGCATAGGGGAAATTAGGGGAGGAGAAGAAGAAGGAGGAGGAGGAGATGGAGGAGGAGGAGATGGAGAAGAAGAAGAAGAAGAACAAGAAGAAGAAGAAGAAGAAGAAGAAGAAGAAGAAGAAAGAAGAAGAACAAGAACAAGAACAAGAGCAAGAACAAGAACAACAAGAACAACAAGAACAAGAAGAACAAGAACAAGAAGAATGAGGCGGAGAAAGAGAAAGAAATAGGGTGGAATATGAATTTCATGCTACATTAAATTATCAATCTGTTTCGTAAAACGAGACTTTCACTGAGGAGAAATACTGGAACAAAAGCAAGTTCTATATAATCATACTTAAAGCAAAGAGACTGGTGAGGGTAAGTAAGTACTTGTGCGTGCATTCAGATCATGGCACCTCACAACTTCTGTATGACTCCCCAGCATAGATAGACACGTACACTCGCTCTTTTTGGCACTTCTGGACATCAGCCCATCCTATTTGAAGGTACAGAGCCACACACACAAAAAAGTCTAGATCTAGCACTTAATCTAGGTCTGTTTGTGTACCGATTCTCACGTTACACGTTTTACGCTGTTAGCATCTGTTCAACTTGGTTTATTGCTGTTCGGAGTGATATTCCTATCGCAGGAGAGAGAGAGAGAGAGAGAGAGAGAGAGGAGAGAGAGAGAGAGAGAGAGAGAGAGAGAGAGAGAGAGAGAGAGAGAGTAGACTCTGTTTTCATATTTTTCATATCGATGTTTACAACTTACATCCTTTTTTGTAAAATAAAGTCCTCTGTGTGTGTGTGTCTCCATCTGTCCATCTTCCTGTGTGTTTATATCTGTTTCTTCTCTCTCTCTCTGTCTCTGTCTCTTTTTCTGTCTCTGTCTGTCTCTGTCTGTCTCTGTCTGTCTCTGTTTCTGTCTGTCTCTGTCTGTCTGTCTGTCTGTCTGTCTCTGTCTGTCTGTCTGTCTGTCTGTCTGTCTGTCTGTCTGTCTGTCTCTCTCTCTCTCTCTCTCTCTCTCTCTCTCTCTCTCTCTCTCTCTCTCTCTCTCTCTCTCTCTCTCCCTCTCTCTCTCTCTTTGTATGTGATAGACAGAATGAGATGCTGTCTAAGCGTTCCACGAAGAGGAATAACAGATTTCAAAGCTCTGCCTACACAGGAAGACATGAAAGCCGTTTTAGTGTACCAGGCCTGAACTCTTGTTTGTGCTTTATGTGTTCCAAGCTTCCCCTGTCTGTTTTGCTCCCGTGTTTATAGCTAGCTTCATCATTTATTTTGTGGCTCTTAAATGATGCTGAGCTGATACGGTTGTGAGCGTCTAATAGGTTCTTTTTAAGGCCTTTGTGTGAAATCCACGCTCACGTTCATGCATTCAGGAAAACGCAATACTCTTAGGCTATATGTAGATGTAATAGTGTGTTTGTGTGTGAGGGTCTGGGGTAGGAGTGTGTGTGTGTGTGTGTGTGTGTGTGTGTGTGTGTGTGTGTGTGTGTGTGTGTGTGTGTGTGTGTGTGTGTGTGTGTGTGTATGTGTGTGTATGTTTTTGTATTCTTTTATATAGAGCACAATGGAATAAGCACTCTTGTGCTTTTTATATCCAGTCTCCATGTGCATGCAGTTGTGCAAATATTGTCATCTGTTCCCACCGGCACATGATAACCTACTCTTACGAAAAGCGAACAGGATTTAAGGTGTGTGCAAGATGTTCTGCGTGCGTTCGCACACAGGGCCTCGATTTATAGTCTCATCCGAAGGACTTTTTGGGGGAGAGTAGAGTCAGCACTGATGTTAACTCCAGGGGAAAAATCCCCTCCAACGGGAATCGAACTCGGGTCATCAAATTGCCAGTGCAATGTTCTGACCACTAGGCTATCCCATCCGCCCCCCACCCTCTCTCTCTGTCTCTCTCTGTGTTTCTGTCTCTCTCTCTCTTTGTATGTGATAGACAGAATGATTTGCTGTCTAAGCGTTCCATGAAGAGGAATAACAGATTTCAAAGCTCTGCCTACACAGGAAGACATGAAAACCGTTTTAGTGTACCAGGCCTAGACTCTTGTTTGTGCTTTATGTGTTCCAAGCTTCCCCTGTCTGTTTTGCTCCTGTGTTTATAGCTGGCTTCACCATTCATTTTGTGGCTCTTAAATGATGCTGAGCTGATACAGTTGTGAGCGTCTAAGGGTTCTATTTAAGGCTTTTGTGTGAAAATCCACCCACACATTCATGCATTCAGGTAAACGCAATACTCTTAAGCTATGTACTATGTAGATGTAATAGCGTGTATGTGTGTGAGGGTCTACAGTGGAGTGTGTGTGTGTTTTATTTATTTTATTTATTTATTACTTATTTAATTAATGTATTTAGTCTTTTATATCGAGGGAAATGGAATAAACACTCATGTGCTTTTTTTAACATCCAGTCCCTGTGTATATGCAGATTTGTAACTCTTGTCATCTGTTCCCACTGGCACATGACGGCCTACTCTTACGAAAAGAGGAAGAGGATTTAATATTTGTGCAAGATGTTCTGCGTGCGTTCGCACTCAGGACCTCGTTTTATAGTCTCATCCTAAGGACTTTGGGGAGAGTGAAGTCAGTACTGATGTTAACTCCAGGGAAAAAAATACCCTCGAACAGGAATCGAACCCGGGTCTTTAAATTGCAAGCGCAATTTTCTGACCTCTGGGCTATCCCGTCCCATAGACAGTATGAGTTGCTGTCTGAGTATTCCATGAAAGAGTAAAAACAGATTTCAAAGCTCTGCCTACACAGGAAGACATGCAAACCGTTTTAGTGTACCAGGCCTAGACTCTTGTTTGTGCTTTATGTGTTCCAAGCTTCCCCTGTCTGTTTTGCTCCCGTGTTTATAGCTGGCTGCACCATTCATTTTGTGGCTCTTAAATGATGCTGAGCTGATACGGTTTGTGAGCGTCTAATAGGTTCTTTTTAAGGCCTTTGTGTGAAATCCACGCACACATTCACGCATTCAGGAAAACGCAATACTCTTAGGCTATACCAAGATGTAATAGTAGTGTGTGTGTGTGTGTGTGTGTGTGTGTGTGTGTGTGTGTGTGTGTGTGTGTGTGTGTGTGTGTGTGTGTGTGTGTGTGTGTGAGTGTATTTGTGTGTATGTGTATTTGTGTGTGTATGTGTGTTTATGTGTGTGTGTGTGTGTGTGTGTATGTGTGAGTGTATTTGTGTATGTGTGTATGTGTGTATGTGTATGTGGTGTGTGTGTGTGTGTGTGTGTGTGTGTGTGTGTGTATGTGTGTTTATGTGTGTGTGTATGTGTTTGTGTACGTGTGTGTACCGCAGTGGGTACAAAAAAGTGTTTGTCTCTAAGTGTGTGCATAAAATTGTGTATTTTACTTTGTGTGTGTGTGTGTTGTGTGTGTGTGTGTGTGTGTGTGTGTGTGTGTGTGTGTGTGTGTGCGCGTGCATGCATGCATGGTATTTGAAGGTATATCCAAAAAAAAGCAGAGATGTTTATGTAGGTCTGTTTCTGAGCTGGGTTTCTCATGTTACACGTTTTTGCGTGCGTGTGTGTGTGCGTAGGTGTGTGTGTATGTATGTATGTATGTGTGTGTGTGTTTGTGTGTGTGTGTGTGCACGCGTGCGCATGTGTGCATGTGTTTGTATGTGTGTGTGTGTGTTTGTGTGTGTATGTGTGTGTTTGTTTGTTTGTGTGTGTGCGTGTATATACTGCGCTTGTATTTCTCTGTTTCTCTCTCTTTCTCTCCACTCTGCGCAGAGAAAAAAATGTAGTTATCCTTTGAATATGCTCAGTGTGTATGTGTGTGAAGAAGGCTTTACTTTGTGTTTTACCACGATAACAGATTCATAAATACTGAAGATAAGGACACGAAATGTGCTTTAGTATATCCTTCAGAAACTCTGTTTTTGTGCTCATGTGTTTAAAAGCTTCTCCTTGCTGGTTTTACTCCTGAGCTAATAGGTCGACACCATTGGTTTTTAAATAACGCTAAGCTGATACGGTTGTGGGTGTATGAGAGTATTGTCTTGTGCTTTTATGTGGAACCCATGCGCATGTTCACACATTCAGAAGAATACAAGACTTCTTTGCTATGGAGATATATATGAAATGAAGTGTGTGTGTGTGTGTGTGTGTGTGTGCGTGCGCGCGCGCGCGCGCGCGCGCGCGCGCGCGCGCGCGCGCGTGTGTGTGTGTGGTGTGTGTGTGTGCGTGCGTGTTAGTGTGTGTGTGTGTGTGTGTGTGTGTGTGTGTGTGTGTGTGTGTGTGTGTGTGTGTGTGTGTGTGTGTGTGTGTGTGTGTGTGTGTGTGTGTTGTGTGTGTCTGTGTCTGTGTCTGTGTCTGTGTTTGTCTGTTTGTTTGTTTGTTTGTGTGTGTGTGTGTGTGTGTGTGTGTGTTGTGTGTGTGTTTATTTTATTTCTATTTATTTTATTTATCTATTTTATATTGAGAATAATGGAATAAGCACTCATGTGCTGTTTAACATCCAGTCCCCGTGTGTATGCAGTTTTGTAAATGTCATCTGTTCCCACCGGCATACAATGGCCTACTCTTACGAAAAACGGAACAGGATTAAACATGTTGTGCAAGATGTTCTGCGTGCCTTCGCCCAG
>CM060321.1:6999921-7004921 GCA_030674155.1 Stramonita haemastoma | reverse complement strand
GTCTTATCCGAAATACTAGCGCCCAGACCACCCAAACAATGCAGTTCACATAGACAACACAGCAGTAGATACAGACTTTGGTTTAAACTAGTTTTATTCAGAAGACCATACATACTATTCGGTACACATTGGCAACACAGCAGTAGTATTTTGGTGTGAACACAGTTTTTTCCAGGTATAAATGTAGTTTACATAGACAGCACTGCAGTACCAGTAGATTTTTTAAATTTGAATACAGTTTTACTCAGATACACATTCAGTTTACATAGACAACACAGCAGTATTATCAGTAGACTCTGGGTGTGATGTTCAGATACAGATGCAGTTCGCACAGACAATACAGCAGTAGTATTAGTAAACTTTGGTTTAAGCTAGTTATATTCAGAAGACCATACATATAATTCAGTTCACATAGAAATACAACAGGAGCAGTAGACTTTGATTTGAACAATACAGTTTTACTCAGATATTATATTCAGTTTACATATATGACGGGGCGGTAATTAGATTACTTCCCATGCGATCAGAACTGCCGATCGCAGCGTTGTGGATCTAAAATTAGATCCACTCCTGTGAATTATGCGACGTTCTGCATCGTTTGGGGGGTGACCGAAAACCCTCCGTTGCATGCGCTTTGCCCGTAGCGGTAAAATGCAGTATTTATGCAGCCTCTTTTTAGAGGCCACATTCCCACTGTCTGACCGTGCTGTCGTTGCCGAGCAGTTGTACAGAGGCGCGGCATATCAAATATCTGCACCCTGCTACACATAGACAACACAGCAGGAGTAGTAAACTTTGGTGTGAAACCAGTTTTATTCAGGTATAGATGCAGTTTAGATAGACAACACAGTTGTAGTAGCAGCAGACTTTGGTGTTGACATAGTTCTGTTCAGATACATAATTATGCAGTCCACATAGATACCACAGAAGTATAGTATCAGTGATTTTTGGTGTAAACGCAGTTTTGTTCAGATACAGGCATATTCAGTTTACATAGACACCGCAGCAATAGTTGTTGAGATACAGATGCAGTCCACAGTAGACTTTGATTTGAACAGTAGCAACAACAACAACAGCAATAGCAGCAGCAGCAACAACAACAACAGCAACAACAACAGCAGCAGCAGCAGCAACAACAACAACAGCAACAACAACAGCAGCAGCAACAACACCAGCAGCGATCATTACAACAAAAGCAACAGCAACAACAACAACAGCAACAACAACAAAAGCAACACTAGCAACAACAACAACAGCAACAACAATCACACAACCATCATCATTATCATCATCATCATCATCAGCAGCAGCAGTAGCAACAACAACAACAAAAGTAACAACCACACCACAACTAGCAGCAGCATCAACAACAAGAACAACAACAACAACAACAGCATCAACAAAAGCAAAAGCAATAACAACAACAGCAGCAACAACAAAAGCAACAATAGCAACAACAGTCACAACACTAGCAGACAAAAACAACAGCAACAACAATCACACTACAACCATCATCATCATCATCATCATCAGCAGCAGCAGCAGCAGCAACAACAACAACAACACCGACAACAAAAGTAAAAAGCCCCCTAATCACACCACCAGCAACAACAACAAAAGGAACAACAACAACAAAAGCAAGAACAACAACACCACCACCACCACCAACCCAACAACAACAAAAGCACAATCAGCAGCAACAACAACAATAACTACAACAGCAGCAGCAGCAGACACAACATTCTCACCACTATAGGCTACCCTTCCCTTGCCCAGGAAGCGAGTCAAGTAAGAAGACTATGATACAATACCAGTGTCAGGAAGGTAGGGAGCGGGTGTTGTGGTGGTGGTGGTGGTGGGTTCTTGCAGAGGGAAGAGGGGGGGGGGGGTAATAGAGAAAAGGAATGAAGGAGGAAGGAGGAGAAGAGTGGGGGTAGGAGGGTGGAGGGGGAATCACGCAGAGCGTACAAACTGTTGCCTCTCTGTATTATTGCCTTTGCTGCTACTCTTTGTTCTCTTCCGTCTGTTTGTGTGTGTGTGTGTGTGTGTGTGTGTGTGTGTGTGTGTGTGTGTGTGTGTGTGTGTGTGTGTGTGTGTGTGTGTGTGTGTGTGTGTGTGCAAAGGAAACGATGAATCTGTGCGTTGTGGAGACTTGGCTTGCAAGGCCTGTGAGTAGGCCTAGTGTGTGTAGGTTGCTTGGTTGGTTGGTTGATCGTACGTAAAAAAAGTACATACCAGAAGTGTGTGTGTATGTGGTGTGTGTGTGTGTGTGTGTGTGTGTGTGTGTGTGTGTGTGTGTGTGTGTGTGTGTGTGTGTGTGTGTGTGTTGTGGTGTGTGTGTGCTGTGTGTGTGTGTGTGTCTGTGTGTGTCTGTGTGTGTCTGTGTGTGTCTGTGTGTGTCTGTGTGTGTAGGTTGGTTGGTTGGTTGGTTGGTTGTACTTCAAAAAGTAACATGCCAGAAGTGTGTGTGTGGTGTGTAGTGTGTGTGTGTGTGTGTGTGTGTGTGTGTGTGTGTGTGTGTGTGTGTGTGTGTGTGTGTGTGTGTGTGTGTGTTGTGTGTGTGTGTGCGTGTGTGTGTTTTGTGTGTGCGTGTGTGTGTGTAGGTTGGTTGGTTGGTTGTAAGTCAAAATATAGCACACAGAAGTGTGTGTGTATGTGTGTGTGTGTGTTTGTGTGTGTGTGTGTTAGTGTTAGTGTTTATGTGTGTGTTTATGTGTGTATGTGTTTATGTGTGTGTATGTGTGTGTACATGTGTTTATGTGTGTGTATGTGTGTGTATGTGTGTGTTTGTGTGTGCGTGTGTGTGTGCGCGCGCGTGTGTGTGAATCAGGCTTAGAAATGGATATGTATATATGCATGCACACGTGGAGGTGTGTGTCTTAAAGAGAGGAGGATAGAAAAGAGAGAGAGCAGCGCACACACACACACACACACACAACACACACACACACACACACACACACACACACACACGCCCGCGCGCACGCACGCACGCACGCGCGCGTCAACGACCGAACTCACGCACGCACGCACGCACGCACACACGCTGCTTGTTTGTTTGTCTTTAGAAGACATCAAACGAAGGTGATTTGTCAAAACTGACAGCGCTGTCTTAAAATCTTTCTACCTTTATAACTTTTGCACATTCTTTATTTTACAATTTTTTTGAAAAAACATCTTTAAAGCTCTAAAATGATTGATTGCTGTCAGTAAACAGCAAAAAATCCATCTAGAAATAACATTCAAGCCACAACCCCAAAAAAAATCCAGCAAAATTTTTTTCTTTATTGATTTGCCAAATTAGTTATTACGCAATGAATGGTTTACACGTGCGAAAATCTATTAAATCGTTATAAATTCTCTGGGGTCAGGGACTGTTACTGTTTCTGGACTTAATGAATCGAAGTGTGGGTTTTCTCCCCCCTTTATTTTCAGCAATTTTTCACTATATGTCTCAGAAAGATTTGCATGAAGAAGTCAAGCAGCCTTTGACAGGGAGGGAAAAGGAGAGGAGAGGGAGAGGAGAGGAGGGTGAGGGAGGAGAGGAGAGGGAGAGAGAGAGGAGAAGAGAGAGAGGAGGAGAGGAGGGAGGAGAGAGAGAGAGAGAGGAGAGGAGAGAGAGAGAGAGAGAGAGAGAGAGAGAGAGAGAGAGAGAGAGAGAGAGAGAGAGAGAGAGAGAGAGAGAGAGAGAGAGAGAGAGAAGACAGACAGACAGGACAGACAGACAGACAGACAGACAGACAGACAGACAGACAGACAGACAGCAGAGACAAAGACAGAGACACATACACACAAGCAAAACACACACCCACACGCACATGCACCACCCATCCACCCATTACACACACACACACATACAAACATACACCCGCCCACTTCCCTACCCACACATCCACACCCACCACCCACCCACCCACCTACACACACACACGCGCGCGCGCGCGCACGATACATTACAATTCAGCACACTCCAGTCTACTCCACTCCACTCCACTCTACTACACCATACTACACTCCACACTTATCCCCTCCCCTCCCTTCCACTCCCCTCCCCCTCCCCTCCACTCCCCTCCCCCTCCCTCCCCTCCCATGTTCTCCACTCCACTTCACTCCACTCCACTCCACTCCACTGCTCTCCACTCCACTCCACTCTATTCCACTCCACTCTATTCCACTCCACTCCAACTCTCTCCACTCCACTCCACTCTATTCACTCCACTCCACTCCATTCCACTCCACTCCAACTCTTTCCTCTCCACTCCACTCCATTCCACTTCACTCCACTCCAACTCTATTCCACTCCTCTCCACTCCACTCCACTCTATTCCACTCCACTCCAACTCTATCCTCTCCTCTCCTCTCCTCTCCACTCCACTCCATTCCACTCCACTGTTCCACTCCACTCCACTCTATTCCACTCCACTCTATTCCAACCCACTCCACTCCACTGTATTCCACTCCACTCTATTCCACTCCACGCCAATCTATTCCGCTCCACTCCAATCTATCCTACTCAACTCCACTCTATTCCACTCCACTCTGTTCCGCTCCACTCTACTCTATTCCACTCCACTCTGTTCCATTCCACTCCACTCTATTCCACTCCACTCTATTCCACTCCACTCTATTCCACTCCACTCTATTCCACTCCACTCTATTCCACTCCACTCTATTCCACTCCACTCTATTCCACTCCACTCTATTCCACTCCACTCCACTGTATTCCTCTCCACTCCACACCACTCTATTTCACTCCACTCCACTCTATTCCACCCCACTCCACTCCACTATATTCCACTCCACTCCACTCCACTCTATTCCACTCCACTCTATTCCACAACACTCCACTCTATTTCAATCCACTCCACCTCACTCTATTCCACTCCGATCCACTCTATTTTCCCCTCCACTCCACTCTATTCCACTCCACTCTATTCCACTCCACTCTATTCCAACCTACTCCACTCTATTCCACTCCACTCCCCCTCCCCCTACTCCAC
>CM060321.1:6977421-6994921 GCA_030674155.1 Stramonita haemastoma | reverse complement strand
CGTCAACTCCGTGCCTGGCAGGATTTCTCTGGGAGTGCTGACCGTGCTGACCATGACCACACAGTCCTCCTCGGTCAACGCCTCCCTGCCCAGGTGACCGTCTGTCTGTCTGTCTGTCTGTCTGTCTGTCTGTCTGTCTGTCTGTCTGTCTATCTGTCTGTCTGTCTGTCTGTCTGCCGGTGGATCGGTGGTCTAGGTGGTAACGCGCCTTGCCTAGAAAGCAAAAAGTCCGCGTCAGAGTGTGCGGTGGTTCGTACCCCGTTTGGGCCCAAAACTTTTTCCCATCCATTTAGACCCTGAGTGGTGGTCTGGGCGCTAGTCTTTCGGATGAGACGATAAACCGAGGTTCCGTGTGTTACACATCACTATTTAGCGCACGTGAAATAACCCACGGCAACAAGGGGGTTGACCCTGGCAAAATTCTGTAGAATAAAGCCACTCTGGTAGGGAGACAAATATAGTTGCATGCAGGAAAAAGAAAAAAAAAATGAGTAGGCGCTGCACGTGTGGCGACGCGCTCTCCCCGGGGAGAGCAGCCCGAATTTCACGCTGAGAAATCTGCTGTGACATAAAGGGGTACAAAATACAAAAGTACAAACTACAAAATCTTTCTATTTTTATTTATTTTTCATTTTATTTTATTTTATTCTTTTATATCAAGGATGATAGGATAAGCACTCTTGTGCTTTTTCACATCTAGTCCCGTGTGTATGCAGTATTGTAAATGTCATCTGTTCCACCGGCACACAATGGCCTACTCTTTCGAAAGCGGGAACAGGATTTAACGTGTGCGCAAGATGTCTGTCTGTCTGTCTGTCTGTCTGTCTGTCTGTCTGTCTGTCTGTCTGTCTGTCTGTCTGTCTGTCTGTCTGTCTGTCTGTCTATCTATCTATCTATCTATCTATCTATCTATCTATCTATCTATCTATCTATCTATCTATCTACAACTGGATTTAATGCGACTATTAACTTGTAAAGAAGCCAACATACACACCGCCATTTTTGTTGTTGTCAGGAGTTCCCCAGCTTAACAGAATATGTATTATGTCTCATTCACCACATTCTAAGACCGTAAGTACATACCCAATATTCCCGAGAAGTTGGACTGTATCACCGCTTTCAGCACCAAGGGGCGTAACCACCAGTGAGCGAAGAAAAAAACTAAGCCTATTATTCCCCCTTGTCCATGTCAGTTTATCAAATGAGAGTATATAAACTCAATTCAATGCTCTCTTTCCTTTAATACAGGTTGTACCTAAGGGTAAGATTCGGGCAATTTTTCCTTCTGTTTTCATAGATCACTCTTGCATTTTGTACTGCACGTACTAATGCAGCCACACACACAAAAAAACACACTTTGGTAAAAGACTAGCCCCTGACTCAAAACTCAAAACATTACGAAAAAAAATTGTAGGTTTGTTCTTTCACACACACACACACACACACACACACACACACACACACACACACACACACACACACACACACACACACACACACACACACACACACACACACACATCTATAATTATATATATATTTTTTTCTTTTTTCTTTTTTAGCAAACACTGTACCCCTTCAGTCTCTTGTCATCTGCTGGCTGCCTCACAACAATAGGGGGACGGGATAGCCTAGCGGTCAGAACATTGCGCCCTCGCAATTTGACGACCCGGGTTCGATTCCCGTTGAGGAGATTTTTCTCCTGGAGTTAACATCAGTGCTGACTCCACTCTTCCCCAAAATCCTTCGAATGAGACTTTAAACCGAGGCCCCGTGTGCGAACGCACGCAGAACATCTTGCGTACACGTTAAATCCTGTTTCGCTTTTCGTGTGCCGGTGGGAACAGATGACAAAATTTACAAAACTGCATACACACGGGGACTGGATGTAAAAAAGCACATGTGTGCTTATTCCATTATCCTCGATGTAAAAAAAAAAGAATAAATAAAATATAAATCCCTGCGCAGAGTCAACGCTGTAGGAACACAAAGCAATCCTCATGTGATGATCACTTCCCACTTCCTCATCACTACCTGGTATTGATCTATGGTTTCAATCCCCTCCTCCCCTACAAGACAAGTACACAGTGCTTTTTCATACTCTTGAAAAAAGCCTGTGAAAACCTGCAAACATGTCTCTTATTGACACTCTATAGAAGATACTACTTGACCCCGGATGCTAACCCTTATGTGTAGCCCAGTTGTTCAATTTTTTTTTTTTTTTTAGAGTTTCCTAAGCTGCAGTGTTGTTCAATTCCTTGAAAAGAATTTAAATCTTTTGCTCAATCATTCAGTCCCCTTTTTAAGTCCTTAAAATTTTTTTTTTTATATGTTTACCATTTTAATGTACCCCGCTTGAATTTCTGTCTGTGAGAGATAGTGAAGTGTTTTTTGAAGTTTGAAGTTTGATTGCCTTGTCTTGTCAAGCCTTGTCATATCTTGTCATGCCATGTCATGCCTTATCATGTCTTCTCTCTTCTCTCCTGCCTCATCACCAGGGTGTCCTACACTAAAGCCATAGACGTGTGGATGTCCACCTGTCTGGTCTTCGTCTTCTGTGCCCTGTTGGAGTTTGCCGTGGTCAACGTGCTCAGTCGCAAGGACACGCTGGACTTCTCCATCCGAAGGGTCTTCAGCATCCCTAAGGACATGGAAAACCTCGGCGGGGGAAGCGCTAACAGAGATGTCAGTGATTTTGGTTTTTTTGGGTGGTGTGGTGGGGTTGGGGTGGGTTGGGGTGGATTGGGGTGTGGGGGTGGGGGTGGGGGTGGGTTGGGGGGTGGGGATGGGGTTGGGGTTGGTTGGGGTGGGGGGTTGGGGGGGTTGGGGTTGGTGTGTGGGTGGGTGGGTGGGTTGGGGGGTGTTGGGGTGGGGTTGGGGGTTGGGGTGGGGTTGGGGGGGTTGGCGTTGGGGTTGGGGTGGGGGTGGGGGGGGTGGGGAGGTGGGGGTGGTGGTGGGGGGGAGTGGGGTTGTGGGGGTGTGGTGGTGGGTTGGGTTGGGTGGGGTTGGGGGGTGGAGGAGGGGGGATGAAAAGGAGGGGGGTTGTGGGTGTGTGTGTGTGGGGGTAGGGTGGAGGAAGGGGGGGGTGAAAGGGAGGGGGTTGTAGGGATGGGGGTGGAGTGGGGTTAGGGGTGGTGGAGGGGGTTGAAAGGGGGTTGTGTGTGTATGGGGCAGAGTGGAGGGGGGTTAAAAGGGAGAGCGTTGACGGAAGAGACGAAGGGAAGTAGTATGTGTGTGTGTTCGTGCGTGCGTGCATGCGTGCGTGGGTGCGTGTGTGCACTTATATGTAAACATGTGTTTGACGATGATCGATGATGATGGTTAAGTATTTGTTTAAGTAATGTTTGCTTATGTACAAACGGAGCTATCGGATTAAACAAACAAAAAAGAAACTATATATTGTTTCAATTTATTTCTTTTGGGTCAATCACACAGCTGTCAGTTTCCCCCACTTTCAGCTCCTCTCACCTGCTTATTAATCCATCCCATCCCAGCCCAGCTGGTGCTATTTATAACAGGAACTGACCACACTTGGACTTGGTAAAAAGGAAGAGGTACGCTAAATTTAGCACTCTGGACTGAGTGATATTGGATTGGTAAGCTGTGATGATCGATGTCATTATAACACTGTTGAAGTCAACGTCTTCAATTTTGTTTTGGTCAATCAAACAGTTGTCAGTTTCCTCCACTTTCAGCTCCTCTCAGCTGCTAATTAATTAATCCAGCCCAGCCAAACCCAGATGGGGGCCAGCTGGTGCTTTTTATAGCAGGAACTGACCACACCTGGACTAGGTAAAAGGGAAAAAGTTAAAAGTTAAAGTCTGTCCCGAGCCTAAGGCTCATCAGGCCGGTGCTTATCCCGGTTTCTGTGGCGTTAAGCGACTGAGAGTCATAGACTCCCCCCTGGATAGGACACCAGTCTATCGCAGGGTTAACCCCCAACAGAAGGTTGGTACCCCTTTTACACCTGGGTGGGGTGAGAAAATAACCGTAAAGTGCCTTTTCCAAGGGCACAACGCCATAGCCAAAAGCTGGGATCGAACCCGCAACCTTTAGATTACGAGTCCAACGCCCTAACCACTAGACTACAGCAGCGGCTGGGAAGGGGCACGCTAAATGTAGCATTCTGGACTGAGTGATATTGGTTTCGTATGCTGTGATCAATATCATTATGACACTGTTGAAGTCAACCTCTTACATCTTTCAGGTGACCATTCCCTTAGAATCGGACCCAGACCAGAAGAAGAGGAGGCGGCGGTTCGGAAAGCGAGGAATCGTGTACGCCATGTACCTCGACGTGGCCTCTCGCATCGCTTTCCCGTCATCTTCGTCATCTTCATCATGGTCTACTGGCTCTATTACGTCAACGTGGAAGGCCGCGCTGTCCCCACAGACTCCGCCACCAATGACGGGGGTCGTTGAGGGTTCGTCTTCTGCTGTTGGAGGATTTGTCTTCTGTTGGAGGATTAGTCTTCTGTTGGTGGAAGATTTGTCTTCTGCTGTTGGAGGATTCGTCTTCTGTTGGTGGAAGATTTGTCTTCTGCTGTTGGAGGATTTGTCTTCTGTTGGAGGATTAGTCTTCTGTTGGTGGAAGATTTGTCTTCTGCTGTTGGAGGATTCGTCTTCTGTTGGAGGATTCGTCTTCTGTTGGTGGAAGATTTGTCTTCTGCTGTTGGAGGATTTGTCTTCTGTTGGAGGATTAGTCTTCTGTTGGTGGAAGATTTGTCTTCTGCTGTTGGAGGATTCGTCTTCTGTTGGAGGATTCGTCTTCTGTTGGTGGAAGATTTGTCTTCTGCTGTTGGAGGATTTGTCTTCTGTTGGAGGATTAGTCTTCTGTTGGTGGAAGATTTGTCTTCTGCTGTTGGAGGATTCGTCTTCTGTTGGTGGAAGATTTGTCTTCTGCTGTTGGAGGATTTGTCTTCTGTTGGTGGAAGATTTGTCTTCTGCTGTTGGAGGATTTGTCTTCTGTTGGAGGATTTGTCTTCTGTTGGAGGATTCGTCTTCTGTTGGTGGAAGATTTGTCTTCTGTTGGAGGATTTGTCTTCTGTTGGAGGATTCGTCTTCTGTTGGAGGATTCGTCTTCTGTTGGTGGAAGATTTGTCTTCTGTTGGAGGATTTGTCTTCTGTTGGAGGATTCGTCTTCTGTTGTTGGAGGATTCGTCTTCTGTTGGAGGATTTGTCTTCTGTTGGAGGACTTGTCTTCTGTTGGAGGATTTGTCTTCTGTTGGAGGATTTGTCTTCTGTTGGAGGACTTGTCTTCTGTTGGAGGATTTGTCTTCTGTTGGAGATTTGTCTTCTGCTGGAGGATTTGTCTTCTGTTGGAGGACTTGTCTTCTGTTGGAGGATTTGTCTTCTGCTGGAGGATTTGTCTTCTGTTGGAGGATTCGTCTTCTGCTGTTGGAGGATTTGTCTTCTGTTGGAGGACTTGTCTTCTGTTGTCGGAGGATTTGTCTTCTGTTGGAGGATTCGTCTTCTGCTGGAGGATTTGTCTTCTGTTGGAGGATTTGTCTTCTGCGGAAGAGAAATGAGAGAGAGAGGGGTGAGGAGATAGTTTCTTCGTTGATATCAATTCCATTCTGCCGACTGAATTGTGGACTATTGTCGGTCGGGCAAAGAACAAGTACTGGTCCATGTGGGTTTTTTTTCTCCATCTCGTTGATGATTTGCTTTGTATATGTTTTTTTTTAGACGTTGTAGGTAAAAGAATATGTGTGAACTACGCATAAAACGCGGTTAAAACTTAGTCGTTTTTTATGAGCAAGAATTGTTTTGATTTCTTGTGTGAATTCTAGAGATATGTCATTTTCAATTGGGGGGAAAACACACACAAGGACAATGCGAGTATCTTTGTACTGACCATGTCTGAGATGACAATCCACAAGTAAACGTTAGTCAATGCTCGGAATGTCGCTGGAAGAAAGACCATGATCAAAGAATATCATGCAGCTTTGAAAAACCGGTTCTCCAAATAAATCGACAGCAGAAATCATGAATAAAGAATTCCACTTGAAAAAAAAATCTGATATGACAGAAATATGCAAAAATCACAGTGATCAAGAAACATTGATGTCCTGGTATGGAACGGTCATGTTCGTGACGAACATTCGAGTCACATTCGAGTCACAGTAATCAAGAAACTTTGATGTCCTGGTATAGGTCATATTATATATATATATATATATATATATATATATATATATATATATATATATATATATATATATTATATATATATATATATATATATATATATATATATATATATAGTGTGTGTGTGTGTGTGTGTGTGTGTGTGTGTGTGTGTGTGTGTGTGTGTGTGTGTGTGTGTGTGTGTGTGTGTGTGTGTGTATTGTATGTGTCCTGGATCGGTCATAATACAGACAGATTAATCCAGAAACCTGAGATGTTCGTGACGTACACTCGTAACGTTCGCATGCTGACTTCAATACTGTCCACGTTATGCGAACGCGACACTGCCAAAGGGCTGTGGGACATGACATGGCATGATGTATGGGTCAGCAGCCATCTTCAGTCAGTCAGTTAGTGCATGCAGCTTCTTTTTTCCCCCCCAATAGTGTGGTTTTGGAAAGGATGTTATCCTGTGTGTGTGTGTGTGTGTGTGTGTGTGTGTGTGTGTGTGTGTGTGTGTGTGTGTGTGTGTGTGTGTGTGTGTGTGTGTGTGTGAATCAATCAATCAATCAATCAATCAAATTTTTATTTCCAGATGGTACATTGAGTAAGCAGCAATCTGCTTTTTTCCATCAAGCCATCTATCTAAAGAAAAGAAAAGAAAAAAATCAAAACAATAGCAAAAATCAAATCCAAAACAAAACAAAAAGCCAACAAAAAACAAAGCAGAAAATCCCTAGCAAACAATAAAGCCAACAAAAGAAAGAAAAGGGGAAAAAGCAAACAAACAAATAAAACAACAACAACAAACATTTCACCAACATTAATTTGCTAACATGATTTCAACAACTTTAAAATAAACTATGCCTATAAATAATACAAGCAACTACTATAACAACAACCAAAAGAGAGAAAAAAAAAGTAAAAAAATAAATAAAATAAATAAATGAATAAAAAAAAAATATATTTTTAAAATCTACTCAAAAGCCATACACACATACACCCACACACCCACACACCCACACACACACACACACCCGTACACCTACACACACACACACACACACACACACACACACACACACACACACACACACACACACACACACACACACACACACACACACACGGTTTGCGCTCATCCACTCAGCTCGTATACTCGTAGGTACATGCACACATTTAAAGTCTTTTTAAAAATAATATAGTGTCCAAAAAAACACAAAAATGTGTGTGTGTGTGTGTGTGTGTGTGTGTGTGTGTGTGTGTGTGTGTGTGTGTGTGTGTGTGTGTGTGTGAGTGTGTGTGTGTGTGCATGTGTGTGTGTGTATGTATGTATGTGTTGTGTGTGTGCGTGCGTGCGTGCGTGCGCGCGCGCGCGTGTGTGTTTTACAGACTTCTTTTCTTGACCTTGTGTTACAGACGATATCCTTACAGTCTGTCAGTGAACAGTTCTGCTTTTATTTGGCTTGGGGTTTCATGGATATATACATGTTCTCTGATACACTTACAACCGAGTGTCACTTCTAAACCTGTAATATCCTTGGATATGATCGAGTCTTACCACAGCTGTCGTTTTACTTTAGGTAAAAAGTGAACTAAAATAAAAATGATGACGTGGCATAACTTGGTCGGAATTTTCGATTCTTCAAGTCTGAGCACGAAAATGAGTGAGTTTGTCGTCTATTACCATGATGCTGATAGTTTTCCAGTGAAGATTGATACGATGCGAGATAAACTGCACCTGCAACAGTTTGTGTTGTTTAGAGAACGTGGCTGAATTATTGTGAAATAAAAAAGTCATTCCTGATGTGATGAAAACTGTCGAAAAGCGAACTTTCGCTTTGGAAACCAGACTTGTGGTTGTTCTGTAGGTATGGTGAATATGGTTACGATATTTTTAACGGCGGCAATATTCATTTCGGAGATAAAGAATGGACATTTTGGGGAGAAGTGTGTGTGTGAAGGCATCGATTACACATGAAACATGTTTTTGTTGTTCTTAGTGTCACCTAAAAAAAACTTGACGACAGACCAGTTTATTTTTCATAGAATGATCGATTACAATAAGCAAAAATCATGTTTTGCAGAACACATTAAGGTTTACCACACATGTGATTGTTTCTTATCTTCACGAGGTAGTGTAATACCATTTTTATTTTCGCAGTCAAAAGATTTGCTATTGAGCATCTTTCTAAACTAGTAAGTTATGCCAAGGAAGAGAGAGGTCACACATAATTATTATAAGTCTATACCGAGACAAGTGACGTGACTTTTGAAAAGAAAGTGTGATATATGTTTTCCCTGTTCAGTTCACAATGTACACGAATCTTTAACATCGATAAAGTGATCATTATGTTGAGGAACGTTTGTGGAGATTCATGTGATTTCATTTGCTAGAATGTCATTTCATTTTACCTCATCAGAAAAAAAACGTTGTGGAACTATCCTGTGCATAGTTGATGTTTGGTGTATAATCTTCCCCCTTGATAGACAGCTGCCAAAAAAAAAACATGAACCCTAAAATATTGACGTCATGGAACATCATTGCGTAAAACTCGTTAGGATGTCAGCGGCTGTACGTCAGAATGTTATTTATACTTTGCCAAATATGATTTGTGCCAGGATTTTATTCATGTCCACTCATTGTTTCTGTCTGTTGTATTCCTGTTGTCTTTGTTTCTGTCTGTTGTATTCCTGTTGTCTTTGTTTCTGTCTGTTGTGTTCCTGTTGTCTTTGTTTCTGTCTGTTGTGTTCCTGTTGTCTTTGTTTTCTGTCTGTTGTATTCCTGTTGTCTTTGTTTCTGTCTGTTGTGTTCCTGTTGTCTTTGTTTCTGTCTGTTGTATTCCTGTTGTCTTTGTTTCTGTCTGTTGTATTCCTGTTGTCCGTGTTTTCGTCTGTTGTATTCCTGATGTCTTTGTTTCTGTCTGTTGTGCCTGGTCCAATTTTCCTCCTGGTTTTATCTGTCTTGCTGATTCATTCATGTTGTGTGGAAATGTTCATCCACAGAAGACATAATTAAGGACTTTTGCTATTTTCTGCTCCTTAAGTGTAAGGATTTTTTTCCGGATGAATTTTTAGATTGTGCTTGTATGGCGTTCTTGTTGTTTATTTGTACAAAACCTGTCTCTGAAATTTGTATAAAAAGCAGTGCCACCCATTAAAAAACAACTCATCTGTGTATATGTTTCCACATTGACTTTTTAAGAATAAATAAAGATTTTTACTTAGGACGTCTCTTTTGCTGTCACGGATTCTTTTACCTGAGCTGAATATAAGCTATGTGTAGTACCTCATTGGAAATACTAGCAACCAGACCACCATTTAAAAGTTTAACAGATGGGTGAAAGTTCAGGTTCAAAGGAGAATCAAACCCACGACGTCTTGCTTTGTAGAAGATTGTTCTTACCACTAGATCCATTCACGCAATTTCTTTTCTTAATATTTGCAGCTAGTATGAACTGCTAAAAACAAATACCTGTAATTATTCCAAAGTTGTTTCATTTTTATTTTTTACTGCTTTGTAAGTAACCCAGTTCCTGCTGTTTCATTTACTACTCTGATGTCGCTTCATACTGTACATATCTCCTTCATATATATCTCACAAAAATGCGTACTAATAATACGTGATCTATTATTGTTATTATTATCATCATCATCATCATCATCATCATCATCATCATCATCATCATCATCATCATCATCATATTATTATTATTAATTATTATTATTATTATTATTATTATTATTATTATTATTATTATTAAATCATTATTATTATTATCATGACTAACTTGTGTTCGCTGCAGTGATGTACATGATTCCTTTTTGAGATGTTGACTCAAGAATATTCTCCACGTTTGCGCGTTCACATATTAACTGCTCATTAATTTTTTGTTCGTCAAAGTTCGGAGAAAAACGGGAGCCATCGCGAATGAAGACTACTGCTTGCTTTTGATCACCGAAGAGGAATTCAGAGGGGGTTTTGTTGTTTGTTTGTTTTCTTGAGGTGTGTTGTTTTTGTTTGTGTTTTTTTGTTGTTTTTTTCTCCGGTAAGAATAGGGCATTTTAATTATTTGTATGCATTCAAAATATTTACAGGAATCTCTCTCTGTGTCCCTGTCTATCTGTCTCTGTGTCTCTGTCTTTCTCTCTGTCTCTCTGTTTCTCTCTGTGTGTCTCTCTCTGTCTCTCTCTATGTGTTCCGGTCTCTGTCTCTCTCTCTGTCTCTCTCTGTCTCTCTCTGTCTCTCTCTCTCTCTGTGCCTCACATTGCTAATGGACACAACAGCCTATAGCAATAAACTTCATCGTCACTTACTCACTCTTTCCATAACACACACACACACACACACACACACACACACACACACACACACACACACACACACACACACACACACACACACACACACACACACACACACACACACACACACACACACACACCACGCACGCACGCACGCACGCACACACACACACACACACACGCACGCACGCACGCACACACACACACACACCATGAATACATTGATTGTTTTTGTTCTTTTCATATTAAAAAACCAAACAAACAAGAGCCTTGATACTTGATGACTTTTTTTTCAGGACTAGTCTAGCAATTCGAGAAGCATTTTCTGCGATCGATTTAAGTTTGCTGTTAACATGTCATGCATGATTACCGCCCATTCTGTATACATAGGTACATCTATGTCATGATTCCATCAGTGATTCATAATACAGGTAGATTACCAATTCTTTGTACACAGGCGCATCTATGTCATGATTCCATAAGTGATTCATAATACAGGTAGATTACCCATTCTGTATACACAGGTGTATGAACAGGTAAATCTATGTCATGATTCCATCAGTGATTGGTAATACAGGTAGATTGCCCATTCTGCATACACAGGTGTATGAAGAGGTACAGCTATTTTGTTATGTGTTTAGACAAAAAGCTAAAAATAGTTCTGCTGAAGTGAACATCAGGATTCCTTTAATCTGCCAGTTGTTACGTCAAAATTTCAACCTGTCACACGTAGCATCAGTTTTTCTATTCCGTGTGCTTGTTGTTTTCTTACTCTCCCCTCCTCCCTCTCCAAAAAAATGACAAGAAGAATAGTGTACATTAGTTGATTGATTGTGTAGTTAAGTTTGCTGACTTTTTGTTGTTGTAAGATTGTTCGTTCATGCTGTGATGATTTCTATGAGAAATAGAAGCATCCTTTTTTTTTTTTTTTTTTTTTTTTACTTTGAAGGAAGTATATTACACTATATCATATATTATATTACGTTATATCAAATCATACAGTGTTAATATGTTATAACTGTATAATACATCATGCCATATTTTCTATCACAGTATATTGAACTATGTTGTATTATGTTTTATTTGAATTTTTTTATATTTTACTATGCTATATCATATTATATTGTATTATACTATATCATATTATTGCTATACTACTTTAAATATATATATTCTTTTTTATTGTTTTACAATTTGATATTATTTGATATTACTTTAGTTCCCTGTGTGATAATAATTATGTGAAACTTGAGTCAGGTAAGAAATTGTTACAAATGCTCAAAGTACTTCATTCTGACATACTCCCAAGTCTACAAGACTGTGTTTGTATACATTAGCATGCATAACTCAGTTTACGATTCATCTTGTGCGTTTTTAAGCCCCCCCACCACCACCCCCACCCACCCCCTCCATCATCAACAATGATCATTCGAATAATGATAGTTTCAAACGAATAAAACTGATGTATGAGGCTCATAAAGAAACGTTTGCATAATTGTGATTGTTGATGTTGAACCTGAATGCTCCCATCTTCACACACCTTTTTTTTGCAGATTTGTACAATGTCTAGCAGATAGACTGTAAAGACTGCGAATAAAAACACACTATGAAAATAGTGCAGCGATCACAGAACATATATGTATGTTGGTTGGGTTTTTTTTTGGGGGGGAGAGTGCAAATGTAGAAATTCATTGAGTTAAAGACGTTTGCTTTGCACAACTGAAAACTTTTGCTGCACTATTTTTCTTGACACACACACACACACACACACACACACACACACACACACACACACACACACACACACACACACACACACACACACACACACACACACACACACACACACACACGCACACACACGCGCGCGCGCGCGCGCACGCACGCACGCACGCACCACACACACACAACACACACGCACGCACGCACACCACAGATATGGTATGGCATGGTATGGCATAGGGATGGTATGGTATGGTATGGTATGGTATAGTCGGTATGGTTGGTCTGGTCTGGTATGGTTGGTATGGTGGTATTGGTATGGTATGGTATGGTATGGTATGGTATGGTATGGTATGGTATGGTTGGTGATGTGGTGTGGTTGGTATAGTATGGTATGGTGTGGTATGGTATGGTATGGTATGTATGGTATGGTTAGCGTGGTATGGTATGGTATGGTTTGGTTTGGTTTGATTTGGTATATGGTACGGTAAGGTATAGGTACATACCATAGCAACTGTATAAAAAATGATTCTGGGGAAATAAATGTCTCATCATCTCTAAACTGAGTTCAGGTCAGAGCCCCCATTAGTGAAGCTGAGACAGCCATCAAAGAGCTCAAATACAGAACATCACCAGGCCTCACTCAGTCTGGCTCCGCGACTGAGCTAATACTGTCGTTAGTAGATGGTGTCCTGCATATGTTAGCTCAGAACATGCATCACTGAACACAACCAAAGTGACCCAGCAGAAGTGCAGGGCCCCTCTGGCTGGTGGCCCCGCGACGGCCTAATATTAATGAGCTCCCTGTGGATTTCCGACCCTGGGGATGAGATATGACAAAACCTGGGTATGGCTGTGGCGGGGAAGTTGAAACGATTGGCGTGGGAACAGCAGGGACAGGAGCGTCACAGAAGATGAGGCAGCAACAAATAAAAGAAAATCACCAGGCCAAGGGGGGGGGGGGGGGGGGGGGGGTGGGTGAAAGCCATGCACTACCTCTGTTATATGACTTGTAAGACCAGTAAATGCCATGCACTACCTCTTTATAGAACCTGTAAGACCAGTCACTGACCAACAGACTGAAAGTCACAAGAATTGGTCATGCTCAACAAGAAGGAAAATAATTATAAAGAAACTGTGGCAACTGTAGGACAATGCCCCCTTATCTGTCTTGCAAATAAAAGTTTTGTGATCATCACTTTGGATAGGATGAAACAAGGTATAGAGTTTGAACTGTTAAGACTATAGGACAAACAGACGAACAACAGATATGCCATTCTTGGTTATACACAACACACACACACACACACACACACACACACACCACACACACACACACACACACACACACACACACACACAAAACACACACACACACACACACACACACACACAACACAGCGCACACACACACACACACACACACACACACACACACACACACACACACCCCGCACACACGCACGCACAAACCCTCCCGCGCGCGTGATTCATCCGTCTATAATCATTCACCAAGTCTCCAACAAAACACACACAAACCACTTTTTTCGATTGTCGTTTAATTTGAAAGGAATTTTTGTTTTTGCTGTCTGAATAACCAACACAGTAACACAGATTTCATATGGTATAAGATCACAAGTAAAGTACACGATACAAGCCATATAAATTGCAACAAGTCGTCTTCTTTTAATAGCTTATGCAAAAATCAAACAACAAAACAAGGCTTTCAAAAACAAAATCCAGCTAAAAAGAGGTGTTGATCAACAAGGAAGAAATGACTAACCATAGTACATCATTTAAGCTGGGAATGTTGTGATCGTAAATATTTCATTGAAATATGAATGCAGGCACACAGCAACAATGTCAACACAGAACAAAATGCTCAAAGCTTCTCGTACTAAAACAAAAAATGCAGCTATTCTCGCGTTTAATTAAAGGGGTTAACTCTACAATGGATTGATACATGTTTTCTTTGAATAACAATTCCTAAAACAATTCCTAAAGGACTTGCATCCGAAACTGGAGCAAAATACACAAGTTTCAAGCAACTTGAAAGAATAAACAGTCATACAGTGACAAAAAACAAACATAAAAAACAATGATATGATGGGCTAAGACAGAAAAAACAAACAAAAAAACCTACCATATATAGAAAGAAATCACAAACACTGAAAGCAGTCATACATTGGGAAAAGACACACAGGAAAAAAATCAGTCAGACATTGGGACAAAATACAACTATAAACAACAATTATACATTGCGACGGAAACCAATCATAAGTCGGGTCAAAACACAAACACTAGACACACGCATAAACACAAACAAAACAAACAGAATAACAACAAAAACAACCGCAACAACAACAACAACAACAACAACAACAACAACAACAACAACAACACACACACACACACACAACACACAACACACACACACACACACACACACACACACACACACACACACACACACACACACACAAACGCACAAACAATGAAATATTCGAAGAAAAAAAAAGCGCAAAATACGAGCATAATTCAACAAAAGAGCAAAACCCAAAATGACATCATTTTGATAATATTACACAAACAGTACAATCTATAGCGAGTAAAGCAAAACGCCGTAACAGAACAAGGCAGAACAAGTAACTCTATCATCTCTCACGCATCCAGCCATACTGCAGACTTTACCGGGATGCTGGCAATGTAGTTCTTCAATTCGGTAGAAAAAAAAAAATAAAGGGATGCACGTGACGACGTGACACGATATACGTAATTGTTCTCTGCACCAATCAAAACAGTTCTTTACTGTGACGACACGGAAATGGTGATCACACTAAGACACATTCCCTTCTCTAAATACACATACACTCAGTGAAGAGACGGCGATGAGTACGGATGTTTTCAGAATATAAACCCTTCTGTAAGTACATATAATTATACTCAGTAAGAGATAGCGATGGGTATGGATATTTTCAGAATACAAACCTTTCTCTAAGTACATATATACCCAGTAAGAGATGGCGATGGATGTTGACAGAATATAAACCCTTCTCTAAGTGCACATATGTACTCAGTAAGAGATGGCGATGGGTACGGATGTTTTCAGAATATAAACCCTTCTCTAAGTACATATATACCCAGTAAGAGATGGCGATGGATGTTGACAGAATACAAACCCTTCTCTAAATACATATATACCCAGTAAGAGATAGCGGTGGGTATGAATGTTTTCAGAATAGAAACCCTTCTCTAAGTACATATTTTTTATATACCCAGTAAAGAGATGGCGATGGGTACAGATGTTTTAAGAAGATTGAAATGGATAATTATGATGATGGCAGCGATGTCTGAAGTTGGCAGTGATGTTGTCCAGGGCTCTCATCTACACTGTTTCTTCTGATTTCTTTCTGTCCTTCATCTCGGAGATGACCTCAGACATCTTGACCGTGTCCCTGGTACAAACAACACATGAAACAATGGTCAAGTTAGATCAATTTTTTGGGGGGAACATTTTCATGATGGGAGGGTTTGTATGAATTGACACTGACAGGCATACAGAATAACTGAAATCTTATATTTATTCATTTCCATTCGTAAGGTTTTGTTTTTGATATGATACCTACAGTTATTTTTCATTAATCATCATCATCATCATCATCATCATCATCATCATCATCATCATAGGTATTCTGCTCTGTCCAATAAAACCCGTTTAAACCAATCCAATCATGTTTACAGCCGAACTGACCACAAAGGTCATATCAGGACGTCACTACAAACATGCATAGAGATTCCTGCCTTATAGATGCAAAATGAAAATAAAATCAGTCTGCCGAGCTCGCAAAGGCCAACACACATACGCACGCACCTACATAGCACACATCCACCCAACTACTCACCCACCCAACCTCTAACATGTAATAGTTTTTCTCAAGCTGACGCGTGATAGTCATCATCAGAATAAAAAGACCGCTGGTGTTCTCTATTATATTAATTTTATTTTTTTCTTTTATATCGAGGATAATGGAAAGGTCTGTGCTTCTTCAACAGCATTTCATAAATCATAAACATCTACCTAATAAAAAAACCCTCTGTTCAGTTAGTTTGCAGACCAAACAATTCCTTCGGGTTGTGCCAAAAATATACTATGAACTTGTTTACCTGCAACATTTGATATTATTTGGCTGTTTAAATAAGAACAAAATGTATTGCCAAATAGAGGTTGAATGTCACTGCTGAACAAACAGATGTGATGTCTGTCTTTGAAATCCAGAAATGATGACATAAAACTGTATCACCATTATGTCAGCTACTATATGTATACATGCTCAGAGCAATTAAGTTACTGCAAAAACTGTTTTTATTTATTTGCTTAATTACTTCTTGAATGCCACAAAACTCGTTGAGATATATAAAATATTGGTATCCATTTCCAGCCAGAACTTTGGACACCAGTTGAAGAATTCAGAAACCATTTTACTTTGAAAAATTACCCACATCTGTTCAAAAGAAAATTCTCTGAATAGACGTTTGTTTTTTTCCTGATGTTAAAGAATGAATCTAAAAAAATGAGGTAATGAAAGATCAATGATGTGCACGGGGCATATTTGATTTACCACACTCGCTCTTGCAACAATCATGCAATTGCACACACACACACACACACACACACACACACACACACTCACACACACACACACACACACACACACACACACACATGCACACGCGCGAGCAAACAAAAACAGATAACATCAACCAAAAGAGGCTGAGACCCAACAGCCAAACCTTTCTCACGAACATTTCTCCATAATTACCAAGAATCATTAACAATCAGACAAAGAATCATGGAAAACACTTCAACAACAACCCTTTTTCTTACATTCACCATTTTGAATGAAGCATCACCATCACCACCAAAAACACACTTACTTACCTCACACACATCCTCTTTCCAACACTCACCGAGCTTGACGTTTAAGCAATTTCTCCTCAGTGCCGGGGTCTAGGACAACATCAGCAGGAACATTGGTTCGTTTGGTGGGCACTGGCCTATCGGCTCTAGCCAGGGCAAGGAGGCACAGGGCACAGGGCACAGGGCACCGGAAGAGTATATCAGAGCAGAGCATGCGCAGCGGACAGACAGAAAGAAGGGAAACAACCACCATCAGCAAGGAGGAAGATTACAATGTGGGATACTGCTCGTTTCGCCTAAGGTTTTTTTTGTTTGTTTGCTTCTTTGTTTGGTTGAGTTTTTTTGTGTGCACAGCCCATTTTGATTATGATTTTTAATGCCCCTGCCGATTTGAAAGCTCATAATATAATGGCTGCCTTCTTATGA
>CM060321.1:6962421-6969921 GCA_030674155.1 Stramonita haemastoma | reverse complement strand
GCGATACAGTGAAATATAATGGATCGGTGGTCTAGGTGGTAACATGCCTTGCCTAGAAAGCAAAACGTCCGAGTCGGAGTGTGCGGTGGTTCGTACCCCATTCGAGCCCGAAACTTTTCCCCCATCCATTAGACCCTGAGTGGTGGTCTGGGCGCTAGTATTTTAGATGAGACGATAAACCGAGGTCACATGTATTACACATCACTATTTTACGCACGTAAAAGAACCCACGGCAACAAGGGGGTTGACCCTGGCAAAATTCTGTAGAAAAAAAAGCGACTCTGATAGGGAAACAAATACAATTGCATACAAGGAAAAAAAAAGGGTAGGCGCTGCACTTGTGGCAACGTCCTCTCCCCAGGGGAGAGCAGCCCGAATTTCACGCAGAGAAATTTGCTATGACATAAAGTGGTACAAAATACAAAAATGAACATTGCAACAAAATGCAACACACTACAATACGATGCAATACAATACAATACAATACAATACAATACAATACAATACAATACAATACAATACAATACAATACAATACAATACAATACGACTGTAACAGAGTGGACATTGGCCCATGTGATGCCCCATCTCTGCACAGCTTCTCGGGTGGGTACAGTTAGC
This sequence comes from Stramonita haemastoma, assembly GCA_030674155.1. Lineage (NCBI taxonomy): Eukaryota > Metazoa > Mollusca > Gastropoda > Neogastropoda > Muricidae > Stramonita > Stramonita haemastoma. The sequence goes on along the minus strand of CM060321.1, from coordinate 6,969,301 downwards.
CAGTTAGGATGTGACCTCTAAAAAGAGGTTGCATAAATTCTACCTTTCACCATGAAGGCAAAGTGTATGTAATGGAGGGCTTTCGACCACCACCCAAGGAAACAGAGCATCGCACAATTCGCAGGTGTGCCCCGATTTAGTAACACAACGCTGCGACAGGGCTCTGATCGCACGGGAAGTAATCTACTTGCCACCCCATCACACAACACAACGCAATACAAAGCAATACAATACAATATAACACATTACAACATAATACAATACAACACAACGCAACACAACACAACACAACACAACACAACGCAACGCAACGCAACGCAACACAATACAACACAACACAACACAACACAACACAACACAACACAACACAACACAACACGATACAGTACAGTACAATTCATCACCTTTAGTCTGGGACAGACGCAGCGCCTCAAAGCTCTCTTCCGTCTTCTTGCTGTCACGTGCCACGCTGGCTTCACTGGTGACGTAATAATCCCGCTGACAGGCTTTGCTCTGGCCGCAAACTCGCGTCACCACAACGTCTGCCGGTTTCAGGCTCTCTTTGTCCGGTTTGTAGACAAAGGACTTGCCGTCCCCGAACAATGGCGTTTTCGTGTCGTGCCCCTGTGTTGCCCAGTGGAACTTGCTTTCGTTGGTGGCTACGTTCCCTGCAAATAGGAGAAGAAAAAGAATATTATTAGCGTTGCTGTTTGTCTGTGATGGTGATGATGATGATGATGATGGTGATGATGATCATGATCATGATGACGACGATAGTTACCCTTTCCCCCCACCATCAAAGATGGCTTCGGGGAATAATGAAAGTGAATAAAACATCGATTTTTTTCTTTTCGTCTCTGGGGCTAGAGCTCCGAGGTTTACCAATGGTGAGGTTTTGCATAAGGCATTCGGATGATACTATAAACCGAGGCCCCGTGTGCGCACGCACGCACGCACGCAAAACATCTTGCGCACACGTTAAAACCCCGTTCCGCCTTTCGGAAGTGTAGACCATCGTGTGCCGGTAGGAGCGGATGACAAAATTAAAAAACAAACAAACAAACCAGCATGCGCACAGGTGTCGTGTTAAGACACCAGCCCTGAGGAAAAAAAATCGGGGAGTTGGGAGTCACCAGGGCGGCTTGGGGCTGTATATATAATATGTAAAAAAAAAAAAAAATAATAATAATAGGTAGGCACTGCACTTGTGGCGACACGCTCTCTCAGGGGAGACCAACCCGAATTTCACGCAGAGAAATCTGCTGTGACATAAAGTGATACAAATAAATACACAAATAAATAAGTCAATGCGACTGGTTTTGCCCACTGTGAAGGTAAGGCAGCCATATTCCGACTGCGGGGTGGTGGTGGTGGTGGTGGTGGTGGTGGTGGTGGTGGTGGTGGGGTTATACTAACAGGTCTTGGAGAACTCCAGGTAGACTGTGTCCAGCTGGGCCTCCACAGGAACCACTGTGCCCTGGGGGTTCTTGAAGTCGTTGGAGGCATCCCCATCCAAGGTACCCAGCAAACCCTCCGTCTGTACACAACACACACGCACACACACGCATGCACGCACACACACGCACGCACGCACACACACGCACGCAGGCACTCACGCGCACACGCGCGCACTCATGAATGTACGTACGCAGGTACGTAGGTACGCAGGCACGCAGGCAGGCAGGCACGCACGCATGCACAAACACGCACGCATGCGCACGCACACACACACACAAACACACGCACGCGCGCACCCACACACACACACACATACACACACACTTTCCAATTATTCCTTTAGATCATCTGGTATCACTTAAAGTGGAAAGACGTTAAACTGAAGACTACTACTACTACTACTACTACTACTACTACTACTACTACTACTACTACTGCTGCTGCTGCTGCTGCTGCTGCTGCTGCTGCTGCTAATACTACTACTACTACTACTACTACTACTACTACTACTACTACTACTACTACTACTACTACTACTACTACTACTACTACTACTACTACTACTACATATATATAATTATCATATCGTATATTCTGTTGTAGAACATTACAGGTCACTATACTACTTTGGATCACATTGTGTTGTATTGTATTGTGTTGCGTTGTGTTCTATTGTTCTTGTTTTATTGCTATGAATTAAACAGCACTTTAAGTCGTGGAAAATTTCTCTGCATTAGATTCAGGCTGCTCTTTTCGGCATAAGAGCAGCTCTACCCATTCTAACCCCCCCAAAAAAAACACAAAAAAAACAAACAAACCAACAACCCAAACTCAATCCAACTGCATGTGCACTTGTTACACAACGAGAATGCCTTTTTGTATAGAATTTCCTCAGAAACAACCCTCTTCTTACCGTTGGGTTCGTTTACGTGCCTTAAACACATATTTCACATACGGTTTATTGTCTCGATACCGAAAGACGAGCACCTAGACCACACAACTCAAGAGACTAGTGCACAGGGGAGGGGGAGCAGGAAAAAGGTTCGGATATAAACTGGCATGGAACCCACAACGTATCACGTTCAGGACTGGTATCGCAATACACAATAGAGAAGAAACACACTAGAGAAGAAATCGATCGTTCTCATGAAATTCAGTAGAAGATTAGTTAGATGAAGATGAGACATATTTCCAATGAATAAACCAACCCACCAACCAACCAACCAGACGCCAAGACACACAGCACTTTCTGTAATAAAAAAAAAGCCCAACCAAAACCAGCAAACAAAACACACAAATTAAACAAAACAAAACAAAAACCTCAAACAAGCAAACAACAACACAAACAAAGCCCCCCCCCCCCCCCGCCCCTCACCCCCCACCCCCCTCCTCCTCCTGTCTACACACCAGTCCATAATGGGGCGGGAGGGTAACTATCACATGTAACAGCCCCTGCCGTTCTGCCACTTGCACTGCCGTCCCGCCGACAAAGAGAACGGTGAAGTTGCTGTGCTGTTTGTCTGCCGTGGCCTCGGCTGTTCCCATGTTGTTGACAATGGACACATCTGAAAACAGAGACCGACTGATTTATTTAATTAATTAATTTATTTATTCATTCATTAATTTAATCTTTTATATCGAGGATAATGGAATAAGGAATCATATGCTTTTTTTTTTTTACATATTTATTTATTTATTTATTTATTTATTTATTTATTTATTTAGTCTTTTATATCGAGGATAATGGGATAAGCACTCTTGTGCTTCTTTTTTTTACATCCAGTCCCCGTGTGTATACAGTTTTGTCAATGTCATCTGTTCCCACCGGCACACGGTGGCCTACTCTTACGAAAAGTTGAACAGGATTTAACGTGTGCCCAAGATGTTCTGCATGTGTTCTCACACGGGGCCTCGGTTTAAAGTCTCATCCGAAGGACTTTGGGGGGAGAGTGGAGTCGGCACTGATGTTAACTCCAGGAGAAAAATCTCCTCGACCGGGAATCGAACCCGGGTCGTCAAATTGCCAGCGCAATGTTCTGACCACTAGGCTATCTCGTCCCGTATGATTTCATACAGGGTGTGAGTAATTTTGTATTGTATTGTATTGTATTGTATTGTATTGTATTGTATTGTATTGTATTGTATTGTATTGTACTGTATTGTACTGTATCAGGGGACGGGATAGCTCATTGGTCAGAGCGCTCTCTTTTCCACCAGCCAATGTTAAGCAGTGTCGAGCGTGGTTACCAATTGGATGGGTGACCGTTTGGCTTCAGTACAGTTCCCCCAGTTCCCCCAGCTGTAAATGGGTACATGCCCTCTTTAGGGTCAGGAAAGGTAAAGCAGCGAGGGAGAGGATATGGGCGCCGCCCTCAACATGCTGGCTCCTAGAGAAGCTGAGGTCTCTGACGCCTCGTTCCCCTACGACCACACAGGCTATGGGACACCTTTACCTTTATTGTATTGTAATGTGTTTTATTGCGTTGTATTGCGTTGTATTTAATCAATGATCTATGCGATTACTATTATTATCAGTAGTGCTGCTATTTCCGTATTAAATAGTGTTTTTTAAGGGTGGTGGTGGTGGTGGTGGTGTGTGTGGGGGTGGGGGTGTTCTATTTCAGTTCGTGGTTCATATCTTATTGGTATGAGATAATAAAATGTCGAATCTTCAAATAAAACGTGGATTCTTACTTACTGTGTTTTAGTTATCCATTTATGCATTTTTAAGTCTTGTTGAGTCTTAATTAAAAAGTGTAGCCTTAGTTTCATGTGTTTTTGTTCCTCTTGGGTACTATCTATCCATTTTTGTAAAAAAAGAAAAGTCTGCTCGAAACTTCAGTTATAAAGCAAAGTTTTACTTTTACTTGCGTCATTTTGCTTTTTAACTATCAATTTTGTAAATTTGCTTTTAAAAAACAACAACTATCATTTGCTTTACAGTAGTTCAATCAACTAGAATACCAAACAAGTATCAGTGTACATGAAATGTAGATAAACAAATATGTCTGACATACAGGTATTTATTTTTCGTGAAAGATAAGCTGCTCTGATTTATATATACAACTTAACTATGTCTATGATAAAAAAATCAAGCTTCCTTTATTGTCTGCTGCTAATCATATTATGGGAATAAAGAAATCGTAAAGAAAGAAACAGAGCAAAGAAAAAAAGAGAGAGAAAAATACAAACTGACACGAAAAAACCCCACCCCGGCAGAAGAAGACAAGAAACACAGAGAAGATTAAAATCAGAAAAGAAAGAAAGAAAATGAAATGTAAAAAAAGATCTTGCCAAGAAAGTTTACAGATAGACAAGAATGTAAAAACATATGCATAAAAACAGGAAGAAAATGAATACAAACAAGATTGGGAAAAACCCCAAAAGGTAAAAAAAAACACATAAAGCTAACCAATAAAATTTTGCTAAGAATGAAAGAACTCCTTCGGATGAGACTATAAACCGAGGCCCCGTGTGCAAACGCACGCAGAACATCTTGCGCACACGTTAAATCCTGTTCCACTTTTCGTAAGAGTAGGCCATTGTGTGGCGATGGGAACAGATGACATTTACAAAACTGCATACACACGGGGACTGGATGTAAAAAAGCACACGAGTGCTTATTCCATTATCCTTGATATAAAAGAATAAAACAAATAAAATAAATAAATAAAATAAAATAACCGATAAAATCTTGCTTAAGAATGAAAGAACTCAGGTAGGTATGAAAAAAAAACCCCAACAACACAACAAACAAAAAACCTATCAAAAGTGAAAGAAGCACGAACAGGAAAAAAAACAAAACCCAGGGAAACGAAAAAACAACAACAAACCCCCCCCCACAAAAACTGACTGTTAAAATCTTGCCACATCATGCGACTGTCCTCGAAGAAGCGTCTCTGCCTTCCCACCATGACGTCCAGCTTCCGGTTTGAGGGTCCGCCAGGGGGCGCCATCTTGATGGTGATGACGTCACTATCGGGGGTCCACATCACCAGTGACGTCAGGTTGGTGGGTGCCAGTTGCGTCTTTGTGTTGATCTTTAGGTCTGCGGAAAAGGGAAGAGACAAGTTTAGGATACAGGGATTCTGTCTGGTCAGGGCAGGAACTGCTCTTTTCAAAACACGCTGAAGTGGTGGCGGGGTTTTTTGAATTCTTACGATCCTGGTTTGACAAAAAACAGGATAATAACACAGACAGCAACACACACACGCACGCACGCACGCACACACGCACGCACACACACACACACACACGCACGCACGCACGCATACACACGCACGTATACACACGCACACACACACACACACATACACACACACCAACACACACACACACACACACACACACACACACACACACACACACACACACACACACACACACACACACACACGTGAAAACCCGTTTTACCTTGAAGAAGAAAAAGCCATCGCGTGCCAGTAGTAACAGATAACAATATGTGTATACACACACACGCACGCACACACACACACACACACACACACACGCACGCACGCACGCACGCACGCACGCACGCGCACACACACACACACACACACACACACACACACACACACACACACACACACACACACACACACACACAAACAGAACATCAAGCAATATCGATTTACAAGCCTTACTTTCGTTCTCTCGCTCCTCAAAGCGACCCTGGATGTTCAGTTGGCTGGACTTGAGAAGCCAAAAGTCTCCCAACCCTCCGAAATGGTAGCTGGTGCCATCAAACGTTCGCACGTGTGGGTCCCCGAATATCGTGGCTTGACACACACCAAAGACAGGTTGTTATTTTGTTGTTGTTAATAATAATAAAGCACAACTGAGAGAGACCACCACCACCACCACTAGCAACGACAACAACAGCAACAATAACAATAACGAGAACAACAACAATAACATCAACAATAACAATAACAATAACGACAACAACAGCAACAACAACAACATCATCAACAATAACAATAACGACAACAACAGCAGCAACAACAACATCAACAATAACTACAACAACAGCAACAATAACAACATCAACAATAATAACTACAACAACAGCAACAACAACAACAACATCAACAATAACGACAACAACAGCAACAACAACACTACCGACATCGGTGGATCGGTGGTTTAGAGGTAACGCACCTGCCTAGAAAGCGAAAAGTCCGGGTCGAAATGTGCAGTGGTTTGAACCCCGTTTGAGCCCGAAATTTCTCCCCATCCATTAGACCATGAGTGGTGGTCTGGGTGCTAGTCTTTCGGATGAGACGATAAACCGAGGTCCCGTGTGTTACGCATCATTATTTAGCGCACGTAAAAGAATCCACGGTAACAAGATGGTTGTTTCTGGCAAAATCGTGTATGAAAAAAGCCACTCTGATAGGGAAATAAATACAGTTGTAGA
>CM060321.1:6952421-6957421 GCA_030674155.1 Stramonita haemastoma | reverse complement strand
GATAATGGAATCAGCACTCATATGGGTTTTTTTTATATCCAGTCCCCGTGTGTATGCAGTTTTGTAAATCTTTTCATCTGTTCCCACCGGTATACAATGGCCTACTCTTACGAAAAGCGGAACAGGATTTAACGTGTGCGCAAGACGTTCTGCGTGCGTTCACACACGGGGCCTCGGTTTATAGTCTCATCCGAAGGACTTTGGGGGAGAGTGGAGTCAGCACTGATGTTAACTCCAGGAGAAAAATTGAGCTCACAAAGAGCATGACATTTCAATCCTGTGGTTCTATAAGATCGAGGGTTCGAATCTTAGCGGCAGCGTCTGGTGGTGAAGAAAGAATGGAAATGTTTACGATCTCTCGGGTCAACTTTAATTAAGCACAGATCTGCTGGTGCCTTAGTTACCTCCCATGTGTAAACAGATACAGATCAAATAGGCCAATGCGTACAAATCCAAGATCGCTCAGTCGAGAGTGCTACATTCAGTTTCTTCTATGATTAGCACCACATGGCCTCATCTGGGCCGTGAAGGGATGGATCAATTAGCAGCTGAGAGGAGCTGAAAGTAGGGGAAACTCACTGCTGTGAGGCACGTTAAAGATTTGATAATTCTCGTCAGCATTCGATATGTAACGGAAATATGATGAGCATACCCAGTGTACATCTTATACCTGGAGAGGGATGGCTTCTAAGCTGACACCTACATACGTCTATGCCATTATACAGACACACATATTCATCACTTCATTTGTTTTGTACATTTCCTGATGAAGACATGTTACAGCAAAGAACAGACAGACACACAGACAGACAAACAGACAGACAGACAAAAACACCCCCCACCCCTTGATTTTGACTTTCACACACACATATTTAGACTTTGGCTTTGACTTTGACTTTGACGTTTACACACACACACACACACACACACACACACACACACACACACACACACACACACACACACACACACACACACGGGGGACGGGGTAGCCTAGTGGTCAAAACATTGCGCTCGCAATTTGACGACCCGTGTTCGATTCCCGGTCGAGGAGATTTTTCTCCTGGAGTTAACATTAGTGCTGACTCCACTCTCCCCCAAAGTCTTTCGGATGAGACTTTAAACCGAGGCCCCGTGTGTGAACGCACGCAGAACAGCTTGCGCACACGTCAAATCCTGTTCCGCTTTTCGTAAGAGTAGGCCATCGTGTGCCGGTGAGAACAGATGACATTTACAAAATTGCATACACATGGGGACTGGATGTAAAAAAGCACAAGCGTGCTTATCCCATTATTGTCGATATAAAAGAAGAAAGAAAGAAAGAAAAAAAAATACACACACACACACACACATATATACACACACACAAACGCACACAAACACAAACACACACAAACACACACACACCCACCCCCACCCACCCATACCCACCCCCACCCCCCACAAACAGCCCCCCACCCCCCCACAAACCCCCTCACATTTCCTCTTCTTTCCCACACCCCCAACCCCCCATCCCCAACCCCCAGCTCACTCTCCCTGCCTCTCCCTTCATCTTTCGCTTACTGGTACTCTGTGGTTTCATCCAGGTAATCATCGGCCACACGCAGCTGTACCATGGCCAGTTCAAAGTCCTGGCAGTCTGTTCCAGAGCAAGAGAACTGAGAGGGGTCCACTGTGTGCTCTTCTCTGCTGTTCAGCAGTTTCGTGCCCAGTTGTTCCAAGGTTTTCATGATTAGCTGAAAAAGAGACGCCCACAACAAAATTCTAAAGGAGAAGAATTCTGATGAAGAAGAAGAAAAAGAAGAAGAAGAATGAAGAAGAAGAAGAAGAAGAAGAAGAAAGCCGCCACCACCACCACCACCACCACCATCATCATCACACCACCACCACCACACACCACCACCACACACACCACACCACCACCACCACCACCACCACCACCACACCAACAACAACAACAACAATGCGTAGAAAAAAGAGAAAAAACCTACAAGATAGCAACGAAGAAAAACAAACCACCCCATCCCCCCCCCCCCCCCACAACTAACAACCCCGATCACCTACAAGCCCAAACCCATCACCAACCCAATTCATATTCAAATTCAAATTCAAAATACTTTATTATCTCTAAAATACAGAGAAATTCCAGTGGGTTACAAGCCATACATATATAAGAACAAAAACCACGCAAAAAATAATATCAATACAGCACAACACAACACAGGAAGCTTCTGAAATCAGCACGCACCCATCACATACATACAGAGCACCCACAAGTCAGCAATACCTCAGCCAGCCGCAAACCCAACCAACCAACCAAACAACAACCAACCACAACAACGAAGATAAGCAATTAACTACACCCTAATAACTGAATGTTTTGAGAAAAGAGAAAAAAGAGAAGAAGAATGCAACATGTTTTTAGTGGACATCCATTTTGGGGCAGAAAGATAATTCAAACTGATCTTTGTTTTGTTGTGTCATATAAGTCTGCATGACTTAAAATGGCAATAAAATAATTTGAATCTTGAATCTTTGACTCTTAACTCCCGGGCAAAGGAAGCACCCTAGACCTTACAGGCGGGTGACTGTTGCTGTCTTCCCGGTATCCTATGAGGAAAAGGTCCAGGGTTGCGGCCTGACTCTTGGAAAACAGCTCTCTCCTCCACCTCAGCTTCAGCTCCTTAGGGTCCAGATCGTACCAGGGAGCCCTGATGTCCGTGAGGTCTACGGGGAGAGACATGCGACCTGGGTGGACTGGAAAAGACAGACAGGAGACATTTGGGTGGATGAGTGGGTAGGTAGGGTTGGGGTTAGGGTGTGGTGTTGGTTTTGAGGTGTGGTATGTGTGTGTGTGGTTGTGGTGTGGTTGTGTGGGGTTGTGGTGGGGGGTGGGGTGGAGTGTGGTGGGGTATGGTGTGGTTTGGTTGTGGTGTGGTGTGGGGTGTGGTGTAGTGTAGGGTAGTGTGGTGTGGTGTGGTGTGGTGTGGTTGTGGTGTGGTGTGGTGTAGTGTAGTGTTGTGTAGTGTTGTGTTGTGTTGTGTAGTGTAGTGTAGCGCGCACACGCGCGCATGTGTGTATGTCTGCACTACTACCGAAAGGTGAATGGTGTGACTGTTTGGTGTGTAGTATAACGCATGCTGTTGCATGATAAATGGTGTGCTATGGCAGCCGAGCAGATTTGTTTCGTTTTTGACTCGTTTTGCAAAGTGTTGAAAATATCATAACATTCATGCAGTTGGTGTCTCTAGAAAGATCTAAGTACAACGCTGTCAATGTACGTTTCTATTCCTGGTTTTATCTGGATTTTCTTTGATGAGCTAATAGATGTACAGAATGAATATATGGGCATGTCCCCTGCTTTGACAGATGATCTGTGTAGGGGGTTTCAACACTAGCTGCACATATCCAATAGACTAGCACCCACACCACCACTCATGGTCTCGTGGACTTGGGCACAGGGAAGTTCCGGCTCAAGACGGGATTTAAACCCCGAGTTCTTGGTGTTGTGCATTATCACAAGACCACCACACCACGGATGAAAGAAATCTGAAGTTACAGGCCAGCACAGTCTCCGATGCTTTGATTTGTTTTTGCAAGATACAGCGCTGTATAAATTCCATTTATTATTATTATTATTATTATTATTATTATTATTATTAGTAGTAGTAGTAGTAGTAGTAGTAGTAGTAGTAGTAGTAGTAGTAGTAGTAGTAGTATCAGTTGTAGTAGTACATAGTAGTAGTAGTAGTAGTAGTAGTAGTAGTAGTAGTAGTAGTAGTAGTAGTAGTATTGTTGTTGTCATTATTATTATTATTATTATCATCATCATCATCATCATCATCATCATCATCATCATCATTATTATTATTATTATTATTATTATTATTATTATTATTATTATTATTATTATTATTATTATCATCATCATCATCATTATTATCATCATCATTATCATCATTATTATTATTATTTGCACATGTAAAAAGCTATGACAGACGAAGACAGAGAGAACGGCGTCCCTTGTGCTCCTCGGGGAGAGCAAACCGAATTCCACGCAGAAAAATCCGTTGTGACAAACAGTGGTATAGAATAATATAAATAAAATAAATACAGACAGATAAACAGACAGATAAACAGACAGGCAGACAGACAGAAAGACAAACAGATATACAGACCGTCAGACAGACATACAGAGATACAGGCAGACAAACAGATAGACAGACGGACAGACAGACAGGCAGACAGACAGTCAGAGAGACAGACAGACATACAGACAGATAAACAGAAAGACAGACAGAAAGATAAACAGACAGTCAGACAGACAGACAGAAAGACAGACAGACAGACAAATAAACAAACAAACAAACAGACAGACAAACAAACAGACAGACAGACAGACAGACAGATAATCAAACAGACAGACATACAGACAGTCATACAGACAGAAAGACAGACAGACAGACAAACAGACAGACGGACAGACAAATAAACAAACAAACAAACAGACAGACAAACAAACAGACAGACAGACAGACAGACAGACAGACAGATAATCAAACAGACAGACATACAGACAGTCATACAGACAGAAAGACAGACAGACAGACAAACAGACAGACGGACAGACAGACGGACAGACAGACAAACAGACAGACAGACAAACAAACAGACACCCAGACAGACAGACAGACACACACACAGACACCCAGACAGACACCCACACAGACACACACACAGACAGACAGACAAACAAACACACACCCAGACAGACACCCAGACACCCAGACAGACATCCAGACAGACACCCAGACAGACAGACTGACTGATGGTGATGTAGGTCCTGGTTTTCCAGCTGTAGCCATCAGTGGACATCTCTAGCAGCACCTCTCCCCGTGTGGTCAGGATGGGCACTGGGCACCGACCCCTCATCTTCGTCTCCATCACACCCTCGCTTCTCTGCACAGTGAACAGTGAACAGTGATCAGTCAACAGTGAGC
>CM060321.1:6937421-6939921 GCA_030674155.1 Stramonita haemastoma | reverse complement strand
TCTATGTCTGTCTGTCTGTCTGTCTGCCCTACTACTTACCTGTTTGTGTGTGTTTGTCTGTTTGTCTCTCTAGCTAGCTGGCTGTACACATGTATGTACGTACATACACACACACCACACACACACACACTCACACACACACACACACACACACACACACACACACACACACACCACACACACATACACACACACACACACACACACACACACACACACACACACACACACACACACACACACACGTACACGACTCATAACTGAACGTGAGGACTAGCTAATATCGAAACCGGAATCATGTCATATCCCATTAATCATGCATTGTCAACAGTACTGGCCACTTCCCTTCACATGTACACCGTGCACAGACTTGCATATAATTATATATTTCAAACGTCGAAAAAAAAAACCCACTAACAAAACAACTGTTTATTGCTCTTAAGTTGTTTTTTTTAATCGACATAGAAGTGTTTATTTTGATACTGTGCCCTTACTGTGAACTGCATACGTTTATAAGATAAAAGGACGAACTCCTTATCTATTGACTATTTATGTAGATAAAAAACAACAACAAATACTTCTTTCGTGAATTGATTTTTATGCTTATTCTCAACTTTACGTGTGAATATGGTGATACTTTTAATTTTTATGTTCCTGAATTTTTTTTTTTAACAGTTATTTCCTTGTTGCGTAAAAAATAAAACAAGAATTACTTCATAGTGTTTGCATATATATATATATATATATATACATATATATATATATATATATATATATATATATTCGTATATGTATATATATATATATATTCGTATATGTATGTATTATATATATATATATATGTATATATATATATATATATTCGTATATGTATGTATTATATATATATATTATGTATATATATATATATATATATATATATATATATATATATATATATATATATATATATATATTATACACACTTAACGTTAACTTTTCAGATTAGAGAAAACAGCAATCAATATATATATATATATATATATATATATATATATATATATATATATATATATATATATATATATATATATATATATATATACATACATATATATGTATGTATGTATGTATGTATGTATGTATGTATGTATGTATGTATGTATGTATATAGCTGATTCCACTTAGTACCGGGTGTCCTTAATCTGAAAAGTTTAGGTTATAGTTTTGTTTAGGGTTCATACGGTCACAAGCACGGTTCATTCAAAGGTTTTGGGGATCAGATACCATCTTTACAGAAATACTTATTGTTTTTAAAACGATCACTGTTGACTTTGTGGCTTAAAATTATTTTTTATTTCAAGTAAAAAAAAAACCCACCCTTGTGTATGAAATATAAACATGACTAAATTTAGCATAATTATATCGGTGTGTAAAGTTACAGTCACTATGTCACAATCATTCCACTTAACAATTTAAATAGGACATATGATAAACAAAGTTGAACGGGGAAGACAAAATATGTCACGAGACATATCATGTATTATTGAGGAAAAAGTAGTGGAGGAAAAACAAGTGCAGGCACCAACTTCTCAATCATTTTGAAAATGACTTATCAAAGATTCAGTATAGAAAAAGGAAATGAAAATCAATTCTAGGGTATAATGTCTTGCAGTGGCAGTATTGTAGGCATTTTAAAAAAAAAAGTAAGAACCATGCCTTTGGCCTGACCTGACTCGAGTTTCGGCTCCTACATATCATGTAATGATTGCATATTATGTATGAGACATACCATGTAATGAAGAAGTACATGTGTTGCAAAGCCGCATTGTGTACTCACATAAATCATAAAGCTGACAGGGCCACCCACATAATATACAATAACGTTTGAATAGAATGATCCATAGTTGGAAGCATGCACACCGTTGTCCATTTTGATGATTTGTGTATTCAACAATTTTCATTAATGATTTTTTTTAGAAACTAAATGACCTCCAAAGTCGGAATGCAGCTGCGTTCATAGCGGGTTAAAAACAGTCGCATTTATTTATTTATTTATTTTATTTATTTATTTATTTATTCTTTTATATCGAGGATAACAGAATAAGCAATCATGTGCTTTTTTTCATCCGGTCCCCGTGTGCATGCAGTTTTGTAAATCTTGTCATCTGTTCCCACCGGCACACGATGGCCTACTCTTACGAAAAGCGGAACAGGATTTAACGTGTGCGCAAGATGTTCTGCGTGCGTTCGCACACGGGGCCTCGGTTTAAAGTCTCATCCGAAGGACTTTTGGGGAGGGTGGAGTCAGCACTGATGTTAACTCCAGGAAGAAAATTTCCTCGACCGGACTCGAACCCGGGTCGTCAAATTGCCAGCGCAATGTTCTGACCACTAGGCTATCCCCGTCCCCAAAATGTCACCATTGGAGAACCTTGGAGCTCTAGCCCAGGTACAAAAAAAAACATTAAACAGAAATTGAAATATTTTGATAGATAATTTGTTGTCCTTTGAGACAAAG
>CM060321.1:6917421-6927421 GCA_030674155.1 Stramonita haemastoma | reverse complement strand
CTGTCTCTCTCTCTCTCTCACATACACACACAGAGCAGTGATGATATAGATGAAATGTTTAGAAGTATGGTGTCGTTGCTCCACAAGCAAAATGTAGAAATGCAGACAATGGGTTTTATTTTGTTCGTTTTGTTTGAAGAGTTCAATGTGTAGGTTGGTTATAAAAAAAAGAACAGAGAGAAGGAGAGGGAGAGGGGGGGGGGGGGAGGGAGAGAGAGAGAGAGACAGATTGATTCTAACACTTTTTACAAAGTTTACAAAGTACTATACTATTGTATGTTCAAAAATATCTCTTTGTTTGATCTGTTGGTTTTGAAGGTTTTGTTTATCTTTTAAGCATAATCTAACTCCTGAAACTGTGAGAGGCTAAACATTTTCAAAATCAGTACTTCTTAATTGTCTGCAAAACTAAAATAAAAGATCCAATAAGAGTAGATTAAAAACAACAACAACAACAAAAAAAACCCTTAACAGAAAGTCCCATCCGAGCCTTTAGCTACATACAGTTCACGAATTGGACTCCCTTGTCACTCTGTCATTTCAGTAGCTGCCCCACCCCTCCACATCCCCACCCCCACCCCTACTCCGTCCCTCACGAACATTCCCCAATCAACACTGACAGATTTAGTAGCAATAAAAGTCCATGGGTTGGTGGCCTTACCATGGCACTGTCAGAGGTTTAGCAGTAGCGAACCAAAACCTGTTTAGAAAGCAGAAAGTTGTGGGTTTGATCCCCGGCTAAACTCAAGGCTTCCCTGCCCCCTTTCTCTTCTCGTCAACTAAGACCTTGAGTGGTGGTCTGGACGTTAGTCTTTTGGAAGGGATGATAAACCATGTTCTTGTGTGAAACATTTTTAGCACGCGTAAAAGGACCCAGAAGAACAAGAGAACGGCAGATACAATAGAATATGATAAAATGCAACACAATATAGTAAATTACAACACAACACAATATAAGGGGTGGGACAGCTCAGTGGTCAGAGCGCTCGCTTTCCCCCAGCCAAGTTAAGCAGCGTCGAGCGTGGTTACCAGTTGGATGGGTGACCGTTTGCGCGCCTTGGCTTCAATACAGTTCTCCCAGTTCACCCAGCTGTAAATGGGTACCTGCCCTCTTTAGAGTCAGGGAAGGTAAAGCAGCAAGGTTGAGATGGGCGCTGCCCTCAATATGCTGGCCCCTAGAGAAGCTGAGGTCTCTGATGCCTCGATCCCCTACGACCGCCTAGATTATAGGACGCCTTTACCTTTACCTTTTTACTTGACAGCTCAACAGAGCACAACGAAATAAAACACAATTCAAATACAATCTAACACAGTACATTATAATGCAAAACAGTACAACTGACTCCAGCTTCCCTGCACTCAGCAGCATGTACAGAGTGTAGGGAACATCACCCTTGCTTGGCTGTGTGCGGGGGATTCTGGGCTGAGGGGAGTTGCAACAGCAGAGATGATTTAGAACATAATTATAGTAGCAGCAAGAAGATACACTTCAATAGTCTTCCTCCTGAGAGAGAGAGAGAGAGAGAGAGAGAGAGAGGAGAGAGAGAGAGAGAGAGAGAGAGAGAGAGAGAGAGAGAGAGAGACAGACAGACAGACAGACAGACAGACAGGCAGACAGACAGACAGACAGACAGAGACAGAGAGACAGAGAGAGACAGAGAGAGACAGAGAGGGAGACAGAGACAGAGAGAGACAGAGAGAGAAAGATAGGGGGTAGCTTAACACCCCTATACGCACATACTCAAGTACGTGCACGTACATTCACCCATCCACCCACACACATAAACACACACCCTCTCTCCCAACCTCTCGAGACCAGAGCAACATGACCCACAGCTGACCTAATCATAGACAACTTTATTTAAATGCATGGTGGTCAGAAGATGAGGATGATGATGACGTCATGGTGATGCTAGGAAAATGCACCAGCTCTGAGACTTTTTTCCACAGGGTACGAACCCACGCCCCCAATCACAATACACCCCAGCGTCAACCAGGCAAAAAACTGAAGGTAGGTATTCCCATACAGTCGTTGGGGAGTGGGGTGTCGGAGATCTCAGCTTCTCCAGGGGCCAGCATTTTGAGGGCCCATTCTCTCCCTCGCTGCTTTAATTAAAAATTTGAAAAGTTAAAAAAAGAAAACAAATTAACTTCCCTGACCCTCAAGAGAGCAGGTAGCTATGTACAGCAGGGTGGATTGGAGGACTTACTGTACTGAAGCCAAGATACATGAATGGTTACCCATCCAAGAGGTAACCTCGCTCAATGCTGCTCAATCTTCATTTTATTTTATTTATTCTTTTATATCGAGGATAATGAGAAAAGCAGGCATGTGCTTTTTTCATCCAGTCCCCGTGTGTACGCAGTTTTGTAAATCATATCATCTGTTCCCACCGGCACACAATGGCCCACTCTTACGAAAAGCGGAACAGGATTTAACGTGTGCGCAAGATGTTCTGCGTGCGTTCGCACACGGGGCCTCAGTTTATCAGTCTCATCCGAAAGACTTAGGGAGAGCAAGTTCTGTGAGGACTGAGTAGCTATCCCATCCCGCACACAGTACATTACAGCACATGTAAACCCAGATAGGTAGCCATAAGGTCCACGTTATGGAAAACACATTCATCAGCATCCACTAGAGCAGCGAGAGACCCCGGTGTTTGCCACAGTGATCCCAATGTTCAAAGGAACCATGCCACATACTACACTGGAGCCCTTTGTTTTGCATCAGGCATTAGATAGGAGTCAATGAAAGTGGGCTTTTAATCTTGCATTCATGGGTTTTATGAAAACACCCCCGCCCCCTTAAAAAGATGGAGAAATTATAGTTAATTGATCAATTATCTTTTTTCAAACAAAGAAGCAGCATCATGCAATGGAACTCTGAGTAAGAGATTTTTTGCCAAAAGGGAGGATAATTTCTTCATTACAAACCGCTGAGCTGCTTTCTTAACCCCTTGTTAAATTTCTTATGTTCAAATTTAACATCAATGATGTTTGTCTGCTACTTACAAACCTGTCATCTGCTCACATTTATACAAATGCACACTTTCGCTCAATACTGTATTTTTGCTTCTTTGTTATAAGTCAGTAACAGCATGCATCTGGCACAGGAGGTACATTCATTTACGTTCTAAACCTAGCCTTTGCTATGACAAAACCCCCAGATAATCATGGTGACGGAGATTTCTTGATTATGACGAACTTTTATCGTAATGTTAAGATATCACCCGATAAAACAAAACGCTGTGATGGATTAGGCGAAAGAGCTGAAACTGAATATATGCACAACTACTATATCATGTATGAATATTCCAACGCTGAAATATTTACAATATACTAGTAGGCCTATATCTCGTTCACGTGTAGTTGTTTCCCAACACTTTTGTTTTAGAGCCATAAACTCAACACACTCATAAATATTTCTGCACATACCGGTCTAGGTTATCGAGACCTTAAACAATCAGATTACATACACTCTCGCAAGCGAAAGACAATAATACTACAACACTCCATGTCACCACCTGTCTGCCACACTATTGCCCGACATCTAAAACAAGACCTGCTACACCACAACAACAAACAGATGCTGGAAACAGCTCTGGCACCAACAAGGCCAAAAGTCGGCGCGAAACCGGAAATGAAAACGCCGGGCATTCTCGCATTCAAACTGGTCTCCTAACCGAACCCAGCTCCTAGGTATACACTACCCACAGTCATGTGCAAGTGGTGTCACCCCCCCCCTGCCACAGTACAGACGTGTGTGTCTGACGACAAAAGTAAAGCCACAAAACAGGAGTGAGTTCCTTACCTTTGACAGGGGTCAAAGCCCCAAGCAGTAAAAGCAGAACACTGATTTTCCAGGGTAGCACATGTCGACGTCGTTGATCGTCCATTTTGTTTCACAGTCGTAAGCAGTTTTAGGGGGGAGACGGTGAAGAATATAAAAAAAAATCCCAACAGGTCAGAGATACTGCACAACGTGTGTGTGTCTGTCTCTGTGTCTGTGTGTGTGTGTGTAGGAGCTGAACTATGTTACTGATAACAGGCAGCCCGTCACCTCCTGATAACGCGGACTCTAGTCAAACAGATTGGGAGACAGAATTGGGTCAAGAACGCGTGCCTGTTTGAGGTGTTTCAGAGGACTTTGTTTTTTACTTATTGCATAGAACAATAACTTAATTTCTTTTAGCAGTTTTTTTATTTTTTATTTTTGCAAGCCGTCTGAACCATATAAACTAAAAAACTGATGTAAAGATGATAGTTTAATTTTGTGCTAATTTCTGACCTGCTCTGTTTATCATGTCTTAAGATGAAGTTAACGTTTCGTAAGAGTAGGCCATCGTGTGCTGGTGGGACTACATGACAATATTTACACAAAGTCTGCATACACACGGGGACTGCATGACAAAAAAGCATATGAGTGCTTATTCTATAATCCTCGATATAAAAGAATAAACTAAAATAAAAATAAAACAAAAATGAAAATGAAAAAAAAAGAAACCAGTCTCTCTTAATCAACAATGTGGATATTAAGACATGGTCTGATGAAAAGAAAATTTTAAAAACCCAACCCTATAGTGAAAAAAACCAAAAACACCCTATTATGAAAAGAGATAAAAAGCAACCTTATTATGAAAAGAGAAAAAAACCCGAACCCTATTGTGAAAAGAGAAAAATAACACACCTATTGTGAAAAGAGAAAAAAAAACCCAACCCTATTGTAAAAAGAGAAAAAAAAACCTATTGTGAAAAGAGAAAAAAACCCAACCCTATTATGAAAAGAGAAAAAAAAACAACCCAACCCTATTGTGAAAAGAGAGAGAAATCCATCCCTATTGTGAAAGAGAAAAAAACAATCCTAATGTGAAAAGAGAAATAAAAATCTAACCCTGTTGTGAAAAGAAAATTACCCATCCCTATTGTGAAAAGAGAAAAAAAACAACCCTACTGTGAAAAGAGAAAAAACCCAACCCTATTGTGAAAAGAGAAAAAAACAACCCTATTGTGAAAAGAGAAAAAAAAACAACCCTATTGTGAAAAGAGAAAAAAACCAACCCTATTGTGAAAAGAGAAAAAAACCAACCCTATTGTGAAAAGATAAAAAGCAACCTTATTATGAAAAGAGAAAAAAAAACCCAACCCTTTTGTGAAAAGAGAAAAAAAACAACCCTATTGTGAAAAGAGAAAAAACCCCAACCCTATTGTGAAAAGAGAAAAAAAAACACACCTATTGTGAAAAGAGAAAAAAACACACCTATTGTGAAAAGAGAAAAAAAACAACCCTTTTGTGAAAAGAGAAAAAAAACAACCCTATTGTGAAAAGAGAAAAAAAAACCCTTTTGTGAAAAGAGAAAAAAACCCCAACCCTATTGTGAAAAGAGAAAAAAACCCAACCCTATTGTGAAAAGAGAAAAAACCTCAACCCTATTGTGAAAAGAGAAAAAAACAACCTTTTTGTGAAAAGAGAAAAAAAACCCACACCTATTGTGAAAAGAGAGAGAAATCCAACCCTATTCTAAAAAGAGAAAAATACCATCCCTATTGTGAAAAGAGAAAAAAACAACTAACCCTATTGTGAAAAGAAAAAACCCCAGCCCTATTGTTTGTAACTTTGCCGAGAAAAAAACTTCCTCAACCTGCTCTGTACACGTCAAACAGTGTAGCTTGTCTTGGTGTTAATCTTAAAACCCCTACAGATAGTAAAGAAGTAACACAGTAAACACACACACACACACACACACACACACACACAAACACACACACACACACACACACACAACACACACACACACACAAACACACACACACACACAAACTACACACACACACACACACACACACACACACACACACACAAAACACACACAAACACACACAAACGCACACACTTACACACACACACACACACACACACACACACACACACACACACACACACACACACACACACACACAACGTACGTACCCATCCACCCACCCACCCACACACACACACACACACACACACCACACACACACACACACACACACACACACAAACAAACACACACACATGCACACACGTACACACACACACACACACACCCCATTAAAAAATAAGTACATCGGCAAACAATGGGGTACACACAGGTGTGACCCAAGCTCATTTCTTTGCAATTGTTGTCAGGGGAAATGACTCAGCTGGGATGGGATGGTGAGGGGGTGGGGTTGGGGGGGGGGGGGGTGACGTTTGTCACCGGTGTACATTAACTGAGTCACTGGAATTCCCCCCCCCCCATGTGTAGTGGCCTAAGTCAAGTCAAGTCAAAAACACTTTAATCATCCCTGAAGGGCAATTACACAGACACACTCACACACACACACACATACATACACACACATACACATGCTCTCTGTCTCTGTCTCTCTCTCGTTACTATGATGTAGACACCGAAGATGAGAGAGAGAGAGAGAGAGAGAGAGAGAGAGAGAGAGAGAGAGAGAGAGAGAGAGAGAGGAGAGAGAGAGAGAGAGAGAGAGAGAGAGAGAGAGAGAGAGAGAGAGAGAGATTTTAAAAATTTGATTTATTCTTTTACATCGAGGATAATGGGACATGCACTCATGTGCTTTTTTAATCCAATCCCCGTGTGTATGCAGTTTTGTAAATGCCATCTGTTCCCACCGGCACACGATGGCCTACTCTTACGAAAAGCGGAACAGGAGTTAACATGTGCGCAAGATGTTCTGCTTGCGTTCGCACACGGGGGCCTCGGTTTACAGTCTCATTCGAAGGACTTTTGGGGAGAGTGGAGTCAGCACTGATGTTAACTTTAGGAGAAAAATCTCTTCGAACGGGAATCGAACCCGGGTCGTCAAATTGCGAGCGCAATGTTCTGACCACTAGGCTATCACGTCCCCCTCTCGTGTAGTAGGCTAAGTCCATTTGTCTGCATTCAGAGCTGTGTCAGTCGCGACAGTTTGATTCAATGATAACCTGTCGTAACACTGTTCCCTTTTCTGGCCTTACTTATCAAATGACTATTCCATGCTATACAAACTTCATCGCTATTGCACTTCGGATAAGACTATAACCCGAGGCCCCGTGTGCGAACGCATGCACGCAGAACATCTTGCGCGCGCGCATGTTAGAACCTGTTCCACTTTTCGAAAGAGTAGGTCATTGTGTGCCGGTGAGAGCAGATGACAAAATTTTAGAAAACTGCATACACACGGGGATTGGATGTAAAAAAAAAAGCACACGAGTGCTTGATCCATTATCCTCGAAATAAAAGAATAAATAAATAACAAAAGAATAAATAAATAAATAAATGAATTAATTAATAAATAAATGTTGCACGCACACTAGAAACTTTCCGCTTTTCAAAAAAGAGTAGGTTATTGTGTGCCGGTGGGAGCAGATGACAAAATTTTATAAAACCGCATACACACGGGGACTGATTGTAAAAAAAAAGCTCACGATTGCTTATTCCATAATCTTTCATGATTATAAAAGAATAAATGTAAAAAAAAAAAATGTGGGTTGGAGAAAAACCTGAAAAGTGGATACACGAGCCTTGCTAAATACAGAATCTTTAGGAGGGACGCGGCAAAGGGGAACACCCCAAAAACTGAACCTGATGTTTGAAGTGCGATGTGTTCTTAGCGGAACATGCCACCGTGCAGGCGATTAGTGCCTAGCTTTAAAGGTGGTCATCATCATCATCATCATCATCATCATCATCATCATCATCCATCATCATTCATCATCACCACCACCACCATCATCATCATCATCATCATCACCACCACCACCAACCACCACCACCACCACCACCACCACCACCACCACCACCACCACCACCACCACCACCACCACCACCACCATCATCATCATCATCATCATCATCACCATCATCATCATCATCATCACCACCACCACCACCACCACCACACCAACCACCACCCACCACCCCCAAACCAACCACCACCACCACCACCACCCCACCACCACCACCACCATACCACCACCACCACCACCACCACCCCCATACCACAAAAGGTTATCCATCACCAACCCACCACAACTGGGAGGCTGTCTCGATTCGAACCCAAGGTCTTGGAAAATCAGGATCATCATCAGCGTTGGAATCCTGACACCTGAACCAGTCAGCCAGCCACTACATCACCAGCTAAACACGATAAAAGAGGGATCAGTGGCCACAAACATCCGATACAGCTGTTAGCACCCGGGTGCCATTCTGGCAAAAGCGGCCCTGTAACACTGTGTGATACATTGGGCCCCTGATCCTGATTGCATATCAGGGAAAAGGGAGAACAGCCAGTGACGCTGTCACCCAACTCTGCTGCAACCAAACTGTGAAGTTATCTTTCTTTCTTCTTTTTTGTGCATAGATCTCCGTTCCGTTCTCTCTCTGTCTCTGTCTCTGACTCTCTCTCTCTCCTCTGTCTCTGTCTGTCTGTCTGTCTGTCTGTCTGTCTGTCTCTCTGTCTCTCTGTCTCTCTCTAGTGCAAACACTATGAAACCGTTACTAAGTCTGTATAAACGTGCTCTCAAACTTATCCTCCTGAAGAAAACAACCTTACTTGAAGTGGATTATACTCAGTTAAATATTCTCCCCCTACAACAAAGACTGAAATATAACAAAGACATTTTTATGTTTAAGATAATGGCAGGAGCTGTCCCCACATCCTTAAGAGATAAGTTCGCAATGAATCATTCCAGAAATACTGAAAAGCCAAGCGTCCCAATCCCAAGAATAGACTTATTTAAATCTAGTTTACTATACTCAGGCCCTGTGCTGTGGAACTCCATTCCCGATTCAATTAAAGAGCACCAATCATTGACAACCTTCAAAAATCACCTTCTAATCCACTTGATGCACCAAAAATAATAAACCAATTATATCCACTTCTCCTTCTCCCCCTTCTCTTTCTCCCTCCCTCTGTGTGTGTGTGTGTGTGTGTGTGTGTGTGTGTGTGTGTGTGTGTGTGTGTGTGTGTGTGTGTGTGTGTGTGTGTGTGTGTGTGTGTGTGTAAGTAAGTAAGTCTTCAATTTTAACGTCTTTCCACTTTAAGTGATACCAGACGACCCTACAATAGGAGACTGGATAGTTGAGAAGAGAGAGAGAGAGAGAGAGAGAGAGAGAGAGAGAGAGAGAGAGAGAGAGAGAGAGAGAGAGAGAGAGAGAGAAGAGAGAGAGAGATCTGATGTGTGTGTGTGTGTTGTGTGTTGTGTGTGTGTGTGTGTGTGTGTGTTTGGTGTTTGGTGTTTGCGGGTGTTGGTGTGTGTGGTGTGTGTTGTGTGTGTGTGTGTGTGTGTTTGCGTGTTTGCGTGTGTTGCGTTTGGTGTTTGCGTGTTTGTGTGTGTGTGTGTTGTGTGTGTGTGTGTGTGTGTGTGTGTGTGTGTGTGTGTGTGTGTGTGTGTGTGTGTGTGTGTTGTGTGTGAGTTGGGTTTTTTGTTGTTGTTGTTCGTTCTCCCCTTTTATCTAAACTTATGTTTTATGAGACTATTTTGATGCTAGATGGTGGTGGATTGATGTTCAGTCATTTAGCCTCATTATATTCTGATGTTTGCTCTTTAATTTTGCGCCCTTTTGTGTGTGTGTGTGTGTGTGTGTGTGAGTGTGGTGTGTGTGTGTGTGTGTGTGTGTGTGTGTGTGTGTGAGTTGGGTTTTTTTTTGTTGTTGTTGTTTCTTTCCCCCTTTTATCAATACATGTTTTATGGGACTATTTTGATGCTAGATGGTGGTGGTTTGATGTTT
Organism: Stramonita haemastoma; assembly: GCA_030674155.1. Classification (NCBI taxonomy): domain Eukaryota; kingdom Metazoa; phylum Mollusca; class Gastropoda; order Neogastropoda; family Muricidae; genus Stramonita; species Stramonita haemastoma. Next base: position 6,917,657 of record CM060321.1, on the reverse strand, counting down.
TCAGTCATTAACCTCATCATATTTTCATGTTTGCTCTTTAATTTTTGCGCCTTTTTGTTTTTTTTTGGTTTTTTTTGTTTTGTTTTGTTTTGTTTTGTTTTTGTTTTGTTTATTTTTTTGTTTTGTTTTGTTTTTGTTTTATTATTTAAATCAAAATCATCATTGATTCTCACTTCATATTTTGTTTCTGAATGAGTGTCTTTTTATAACATTACCTTAATATTGTATCTCTGTCG
>CM060321.1:6894921-6907421 GCA_030674155.1 Stramonita haemastoma | reverse complement strand
ATCCTAGGAAGGATTGTGACAAAGAGGCATCACAGAAATATCAAAAAATAAAAATGAAACACACAATGTAACATGTCGTCATTCAGGTTTATCATGCTATTATCACAACCGTGTTGTCATAGTTACCGACGTATGCACACAACAAACAGTTTTTTAAATTTATTATTTTTGTTTCAAGAAGCTCAACATCATTGTTATCATGATAATCGTACATATTGCATGAACAATAAATTTGAACACACACACACACACACACACACACACACACACACACGCGCCGCCGCGCGCGCGCGCGCGCACTCGCACACACATACACACATACATACGCGCGCACGCACACACACACACACTCGCACACACTCACAAACACACACACACACACACACACACACACACACACACACACACTTGCACACACACACACACATACACACAAAGACACACACACGTTATACCCACACGCACACTTGCACAGCCCAAGACACTCACATACTCATTCAATTTACTCTTCCTTCTTCAAAGACAGGTACGAAAATCAAAGCCATATTTTCAACCTGCGTATAAAAATCCTCATTTTTCCATCAAGCATTTCCCCCCGAAGTAGCAATGCGGCTACCTTATCAATGGACAAAAACGGCTACACACGCAAAAAAAATCTCGCCTTTGGTGAACATCGGAGCTTTATCCGAAGAATGAAAAAAAAAACAAAATCAATATTCGTAAACTTGTAGTTGAGATGATACGTAATACAAAAGATAAAAAAGTATTATTCGGGTATAAACTTGCTTTTACGTTGTATGAGTTTTAAAACTTGTCATTGTACGGCACGAGGTAACGAAAAAAAGGATAATTCAATTATCTTAAGCCTTAGTGGCTTTGGGGAGTCCATGAGCTCCAGGGTCTCGACCACTCGACCTCTTCCCCCCACTAGCTAAGGATGATTAAAGCAGGCTATCGAGTGTGGGTTAAGCAACAGGTGGACTGATGGGTGACCGTTTGCGCGCCTTGGCTTTAGAACTGTCCCCAGTTCACCCAGCTGTAAATGGGTACCTGCCCTCTTTACGGTCAGGGAAGGTAAAGCAGCGAGGGAGAGGAGATGGGTGCCTGCCCTCAACATGCTGGTCCCTAGAGAAACTCAGGTCTCTGATGCCTCGCTCCTCTTCGACCGCATAGGTTATGGGACACCTTTACCTTTTATCTTTTTATATTATGCCAGGGTGGATAGTATAAACATATTGCGCATGTGAGCTATCATTTCGTTTATACAAATATATGACATTTATAGTATATACATATCTTTCTTCACAGAAGTGGAAGCTAAAATATATATAATATTTTTTTAAAGCACTATATACATCGCAGTTCATGCAGTGGCCGAACTGAATTAAAATTTGAGAATTTCAAATCATTCAAAGAGGATTTGACAATCATTTCTAAAAGAAAAAAAGGTCTTTGAAAAGAGACAAGAGACCTCACCACTCACTACACCCCATTGGGATGAAATTATACCACAGAATCACCCATGCGACTGCTCTAACAAGATTATAGCGTGCTGACGTTACAGTCTAGTCCCATCCATCTTTTGTGAAAGAGTAGGGGATCGTGCAATAGTATGACTAAAAGAAAAAATACTAAAAAATCCCACAAGGCTTTACTGGTGCATTAAGACATACACCTGGTAAAGTACTTGTCGTGTGGCCACTGTTGTTCAGGGCTTAGAAAATATTCCACTTGCGGCGACACTATGTGGATAGCCCCCCCCCCCCCCCCCCCCCCCCATGCACCCCGAAAAATAAGCCTACACGAAAGCAGAAAATCATACACTGACTTGGGACTCTTTACATACCACCACCCCCAACCCTAAAAAACTTAAAGTTTTTACATATAGTTCTTTTTAAAACAGACGCAACTCTTCCATAAAAAAGAGAAGACGACTTAAAATGAAGTGATACAAGGAAGAATACAGCCTTGCTATATAGAAAGGAACTGGAGCAGTACCACAGGACTGTTTATAAACAATACATGACGCAAAGCCTTGGTTAAAAGTTAAAGTCTGTCCCGAGCTAAAAGGCTCATCAGGCCGGTACTTAACCCGGTTTCTGTGGCGTTAAGCGACTGAGAGTCATAGACTCCCCCCTGGATAGGACGCCAGTCTATCGCAGGGTTAACCCCCAACACAAGGTTGGGTACCCCTTTTACACCTGGGTGGGGTGAGAAAATAGCCGTAAAGTGCCTTTTCCAAGGGCACAACGCCATAGCTGAAAGCTGGGATCGAACCCGCAACGTTTAGATTACGGATCCAACGCCCTAACCACTAGACTACAGCGGCTGGCTGCAAAGCCTTGGGCTCCTTCCCATATTGTCGCTGCGAAAGGGTTTACAAAACGGAAATTACAACGGCTCAGTCAAGAGAGTTATTAACACATAACCAATGATTGGTTGCGCTTAATTTGAAACCTTTTCAACGAATTTGTAAAAAAATTAAAGAATCAGTTATATTTGTTGCTGTCTCTCTTCAGCGATCAGAAAAGGCCACTAGAATAAGATTTGAAAAGCTTTTTTTTATATATATAAATGAAATTATCCAGATTCAGCAATTTGCATATGTCTCAAGGCCGTTTAAACCCGTATTGTGACTATTGTAAGAGCAAAGGATCTATACAAAAACGCAGGGATTTTTTTTTTTTTTTTTTTACAGAGGTATGGTAAATGTGCATACATAATTAAGGCAATCTACATTGGCCTTTACTCCGTACACGCAAAATCATAAGTCATAATGTTAATTGTTATGGAACAAAAAGTCATGTACAAAAGGCTCAATGCTTTCATTATAACTTGAATCGGTGCACACATGCACACACACACACACACACCCATGACATCTTTAGTTCATTCCAAAATGAAAGACAGTTTACACGGTACTGAAGAATATTCTCACAAGTACCTAGCATCATCACACCAAATCTTCATCCAAACACTTCACACCGTGCATTCAAACAATAACAACAACAACACGCAAGCTTATCGCAAAACATCAAACCCAACAGTTAGTTTTTTTTACCCCCCCCCCCCCCACACACACACACCAAAAAACCTCAACAAAAAAAAACGGTCTCAAGATTTACACGAAGCCACCAGCTTTTTCACATCTCGGTACAAGGCCCCTGCATCCAGAATGATGATACCGACAGCCGTGGCGATGATGATGGCGACACCGAAGTAACCGACAGTTTGAGCTGATGGGCGGTCGTCCTTCGCGCTGATCTTCTTTCTGCGGACAGAGGACAGCTCCTTCTTGTCCACACTCAGCTCCTTGACGATGCTCTTCAGCACGGAGGTCAAGCTCGCCGAGGCCAGGGAGGTGGTGGCCTGAACCCGCTGACAGTTGCAGTTGCACAGGGAGGAAGGGAGCGAGGTGGGGGAGGTGGCGGGGAGAGACGGGGTAGGAGAAGAGGAGGAGGAGGAGGACTGGGGGGTTGTGTCCTCGGGAGTGGTCTCCGGGGGCTCTGTTGTCGTCTCTGGTGTATACACCAAAGAGAAACAAAGTGTTAAGATTCAAGATAGTCTCTGAAATATATATATATATATATATTATATATATATATATATATATATATATATATATATATATATATATATATATATATATATATATATAATATATATATATATATATGTTTTCTGGGCATACATCATTACTCTAAAAGTTTTCTGTGTTACAAGAGGGCCATCATTTACGAGAAGAGGCATCGTGGAGCAGGGTCCAAGAGCTTTTTATCCAAAGGAGCACTTTCCAGACATATCCTTATTCACTGTTCCATGTTTTGAAAGTGTATTGATCATTCTGAGACCTATACGAGTTTTGTCAAGGCAAGAAAGGCTAGCGCTTTATTTTTTCGAAAAAAAAACCTGAATGAGTTTACAACCAAATATAGCAAAAATACAAAATGTGCGGTGAGAAAATTGCTAATATTCATAAATTTTAAATGTAAAAGTATCAAACCATTTTACCCTCTTTTTCTGAGAAGTCCTTAGAAGACACATTCAAGAAATTAAGTCGATGATTCGCATAACAAATCTGTAATGAACAGTCCTATATGACATTTGTTGATAGTTCTATCAGAAGTTTCTTAGCATTTTATATGTATTTATTTGTTTGTTATCAGTGTTTGTCCCTTTTTCTGTGTACTATCTTGTTTATCTAGCAGCAGATATCTGTTTTTTTTGCACACATCCAACAACTTAAATCCCCTCAAACCTCCACTTCCAATCGTCTAGTATCACTTTGAGTGAACAAACGTAAAATCGAAGTAACAACACACACACACACACACACACACACACACACACACACACACACACACACACAGAGATATGTATATATATATATATATATATATATATATATATATATATATATATATATATATATATATATATATATATATATATATATATATATATATATCATAACATACAGGGACACGATTGAACAAAGAAAACGTGGAATAAAATGTACAAAAAATCCATGATCAAAGGTTTGCAAAGCGCAGAAACCACTAAAAAAAAGCCCCCCCACCCCACACGCACGCATGCACGCACGCACGCACGCACGCACGCACGCACGCACAGATATATATATATATATTATATTATATGTATAACTATATAATACAAATATGTCCATACGTATATGCGTTAAGCAACAGTTTAAAAAAAAAGCACAGTGAATTAGAAAAATAAAGCGTTTTGCTACAAGCACAACATCGTTTTGCATCAACGAGTAATTTCGCTGTTTTATCAACAGCATAAAAGAGATCTCAAGACGAGAAAAAAACTACTAATGCATGCACAGAAATCCTTTTGCATCACACTATCAGTATGCGAAGTGAAAACCAGAAGATGGTCAAGACATGGTGTAGTAAACCTGGCGATAATGGGAACACAAAACAATGTATAATATCAATATGGAAAAAGGACTTACCTGTAACAGAATGGTGACTGTACAAAGTTGAGTAGAAATTAAAGATATTTTGTTTTTTGTCATTGTATTTTGTACACTTTATGTCACAGCAGATTTCTCTGCGTGAAATTGGGCTGCTCTCCCCGAGGAGAGCGCGTCGCCACAAGTGCAGCGCCTACCATATTTTTTTCCCTTTTTCCTGCATTCACTGTATTTTGTGTCCCTACCAGAGTGGTTTTATTCTACATAATTTTGCCAGGGTCAATCCCCTTGTTGCCGTGGGTTCTTTTACGTGAGCTAAATAGTGATGTGATGCTAATGGCTGAGACATCTGGTACAGTTAAAACGATTTGTTTTATATTTAGACATCTGTCTTTGTACCTACTGGATCATAGCAGAGCTGTGTGTCTTAGGACAAATTATGCATAGTATGATTTACCTACAGGCAGCAATAAAATCAACAACAATGTCAGAAGTAACACAGTGCAGCTACAAAACCTTCCTCCGGAACCAACATCAGCCCTCTAAAGATGTGCTGAATTTCACTATTCTGCGTGAGCTGAGGCTTACAGAACTGACTATACCATGAGTCTGTGTATCTTGTCCAACTTACTGATATCAAAGTAAACCCGCCACAGTGTACATACTTACCCGCAATGGAGCTCTTCACGAACCCTGACTTACCAACAGTTGAGCTGTATCCATCGCTGGTCTGAGCAGGAGCCAGTGAACAGAGGCAAGCCAACAGAGGATGAACTTGTTGCCATGGAACTCATCCCAGCATCTGAGAAAACGGTTGAATCTGTCAGAAGTTGCGTCTGTAAGGAAGAACTTGTCAGCCTGACGAACATTGCTCGAGGTCTCCACAGAAACTGACGAAGCCGACACCGAAGAATCACCCAAGCATGACCACGACTGTACCAGACTAACACTGGACGTGGGCAAGACGTTCACCGAGCTTGAACTGGGTCCCAAACCATGAACCGGAGTTGATGATGATGATGATGATGATGATGTCTCTATCGACACTGACGAAGATGAGACCAAACTGGACACAGACGTCAGTACCTCTGTCGCAGTCAACCAAGACTCTGTCAGACTGGACTGAGTGGAGGAGGTCTGGGAATCACTGATGCAGGACCAGGATTCAGAAAGAGTGGTGACTCCGCCTTGTACTGAACTGGACGTAGAGAACGCGGTAGAGAGCTGGGAGACATCAGACCAGGAACTGCTGGACATGGCTGCAGTGTTGAGAACGTCTGAAGCGGTGTAGAAGATTGACGTGGTCGGAACCTGGTTGTCTTCGACGGAAGAGATGGAGATATCAGCTGAAGCGTTGAGAGAGGTGTGGAGATCAGAGCTGCTGGGTGAAGCTAATAAGCTGGTCAGCACTGCAGGCAACACAACACATACATACACATACACATACACATACAGGTCAAAGCACAAGCCGGTAAGCAAAATGTGGTACTAACATGAAGTTAAAGGCATTTGTAGGTTTCTAAAAACACCAAGCATGCGAGGCAAGAATATTAATATCAAGAATATTAATGTTAGTCAGAGTGATGTTCGTGTGAAAAACCTCTACTTGAAAGCATTTTCTTTTACAACACAACACATGCGCGCGCGCACACACACCACACACACAAACATTGCGCGCGCACGCACGCGCATACACACATACACACATTCTGCAACTAACAGCAATAAAAAAAAAAATGGCTAGAAAACAAAGAAAGCATGGGAAACAAGCAAAAAGATCAATCCGCACTACTCAACCAAAACATAGCAACTACAATACGGCGTACCATAATAGTTTAAAAACGACAAGAATAACAACAACACAGATATGTGTTAGAATCACCGAGTAATTGGTTGGTTGATTGCTTGGTTATTTGTGATTCCCCAGCCTCTGGTTCAAAGACAGGATGCCAGGGAGGGGGGGGGGGGGGGGGGGGGGGAGGGTGAAAGTAGGGGTAGGGAAGACTCGGAGGAAGGGAGGGGTAAGATCAGTGTGGATCCTTCGAGTGAGAGTAAGACCACACGCCCATTTTCATCAACATGAACAAGGACTATCTTTTTCTTTCTTTCTTTTTTATTCTTTTATATCCAGGAGAATGGGATAAGCACTCTTGTGCTTTTTTTTATATTTTACATCCAGTCCCCGTGTGTATGCAGTTTTGTAAATGTCATCTCTTCCCACCGGCACACAATAGCCTACTCTTACGCAAAAGCGGAACAGGATTTAACGTGTGCGCAAGATGTTCTGCGTGCGTTCACACACGGGGCCTCGGTTTACAGTCTCATCCGAAGGAGGGAGAGAGAGAGAGAGAGAGAGAGAGAGAGAGAGAGAGAGAGAGAGAGAGAGAGAGAGAGAGAGAGAGAGAGAGAGAGAGAGAGAGAGAGAGAGAGAGAGAGAGAGGGATATTATATTGGGTGTTTCCCCCACCCCAACCCTCAACATAAAAGTCCAAGATATTTCTCTTAATATCGAATCCCAGTGAAGTTGAGAACTAAGCGGCCAAGTGCCACAAACTATCATACTATTCACGGATAGAAGCCAAGTGTGCAAAACAGGGTAAAAACTAAACCCCGGATAAGGCAAAAATGGATGTGGAAGACAGACTAGGATATTGGAAAAGTTTAATGGCAACTTGTTGGAAAGTTCAATGGTAAGTTTAACGCTCTTCATGGGATGTTCAAATGGGGTTTTTCATTATTATTATTATTATTATTATTATTATTATTATTATTATTATTATTATTATTTTAAATTTTTTTTATTTCATTTATTTATTTTATTTTATTTATTTATTTCTTTTTTTTTTTTATTTTTTTTCTTTTTTTTTTTTTTACTTCACTGGTTTGACTGACTACAGTGACTAAGTGCTAGAATCTTCAAGAATGTTGGTGCACCTCCTTACCACACCAAACATCAACCAAAAGCGAATAAGTCGGGCCATAATTACAGCTCAGTGGTTGAGACTGTTCGACTTCCAAATCCATGTGTTCATGAAGTCATGAGTTCGAATCTTGGCGGCGTCTTTTGAATTAAAAGTGGGCTTTTTTTTACGATCTCCCATGTCAACTTCATAATCTATCTATCTATCTATCTATCTATCTATCTATCTATCTATCTATCTATCTATCTATCTATCTATCTATCTATCTATCTATCTCTCTATCTCTCTGTCTGTCTGTCTTTTTCTATCTCTCTTCTCTCTTCTTCTATCTATCTATCTATCTATCTATCTATCTATCTATCTATCTATCTATCTATCTATCTATCTATCTCTTCTCTCTTCTTCTTCTGTCTGTCTGTCTGTCTGTCTGTCTGTCTGTCTGTCTGTCTGTCTGTCTATCTATCTATCTATCTATCTTCTTCTATCTATCTATCTATCTATCTATCTATCTATCTATCTATTATCTATCTATCTATCTATCTACTATCTATCTATCTATGCAGAAGATCAGATATGCCCATTAAAGATCACATCATTCATGTCACCGTTCGGTGGGTTACGGAAACACGAACATACCCAGCATGCATCTCCGAAGTCGGAATTCGGCTACCTTCATGGTGAAAAAAAACGGTCGCATACGCAAAACTCTCACCATTGATGAACCTCGCAGCTCCTGCATGAACTGGGGGTTGGGAGGAGGAGGGGGTGGGGGGAGTGGTTCGGGGTGGGGGTGGAGGGGGTGGGTGGGAAACAATCAGCTTCATGACGCCAAAGTCAGAGTGGGAGGAGAGTGCATCGCATACTTATCATCGAATAAATTATAAAGATCATTTCTACAGAAAACTTCTGATCATAACTGACCAACAGAGCAACCCACAGTCACTACAAAAAAAGGATCGGGGCTCACACACAAAGAAGAATCTGAAGCCCCCCTGATTCAACTAAGCGGTGCCTCAACTATTCCTAATGCAGGCAGACTACAAGCTATAGATGAGGGTTATAATTATTTACTGTGCAATCAAAGCGGTAAAAAAAAAAATCGAGCTTTAGCTCGTTGGATTTTAATTGGGTGAACTCTGACCACTACTTGGTGAAGGAGGAATATCATGGAAGAGTAAAGCAGAAATGGCGGGGGAAAAAAATGGACAAGCAGGAAAACGCCGGTGTCAAACCTGGCAGTTCGGTACAGTCTTCGTTGAAGCGTCCATCCCCATCATCATCTGTAAACACACACACACATGCACGCACATATGCACACACACCAAACACACACACCACGCGCGCCGCGTGCGCACATGCACACTCACACACATGCACGCACACATACATGCACACATACATGCACACACGCATGCACGCACACATGCACGCACACATACATATAATTATATATATATATATATATATATATAATACATATATATATATATATAATAATAGATAGATATAATATATATAGATATGGGATTTGTGTGTGTGTGTAGATATATAAGTACACACACACACACACCCATACATATCACACACACATATATAATCATATATATAATATATACACATATACATATGTACATGTATATATGTATATGTATCTGTATATTATGTGTGTGTACACACCTTGCTTATTAAAAACAAGTCGATTTTCTTATCAAACACACTTTATGCCTTACACTACAAAGGCAAATTGTCCATACTACTACTACTACTACTAATACTACTACTACTACTACTACTACTACTACTACTCTACTCTACTCCCCCTACACTACTACGTACACTCTCTACTACTACTACTACTACTACTACTACTACTACTACTACTACTACTACTACTACGACTACGACGACGACGACGGACTACGACTACTACTACTACTACCACTACTACTACTACTACTACTACTACTACTACTACTACTACTACTACTACTACTACTATACTGATATTACAAAGTGTTAAGAAAATCAGTATATCAACCAGCATCCACAGCATTGCAGCAATCCTGCCTAACACACATTAATTCGTTTGAATAATATATCTGCATAAAAAATGTCATTGAAATCTAAAATGTGTGGTCTGCCTTCCATGAAATTCATTAAGCTAAATATATAAAAAAAAACACAAAAAAACTGGAAAGCAGTTATAGAATACACATAAGCATTCATATGAACAAGCTATGGCGTAGACAAAAGAAAAAGATACACGAAATTATCTTACCGTGACCAGTACACGGGGCGTCTGCAACAGGTTAACCTAGCAGCAAACTGTTGCTTAGATTCGACTAGAAACAAATCAAGACTTAGAAGACTAAACCATACACGAAGTTCAAAGAGCACGGTTCTTCTTTATGAAGAATGGAAGTGGTGGTTAACTATAGTTCTGTGTGATAATGCATTAGGGATATAATCATATACTTTTTTTTTTTTTTAAAACATTTCATAAAAATCTAACCCTCTATCTAGAAGGCAACTTCATTTTTGTTTGACATCCTTGTTATATTTTGCGAATTATGATTTCTCCTCTTATGACTGCTTTTGCTCAGACACTGACAAATGTTTATATAAAAAAAAATTTGATTCCTTTTTCACATTTTTTTTAATCTTCACAAAATGTCTCATCACTTTACAAGTAAAGTAACCTTCTTGAAACATGAACTATAGAGAAATTTAACACAACGCATTTATTTGATCTACAATGATGGAAATAGCAGTGAATAACAGCATTAGTGGAGTAAAAGAAGAGATACGAGTGGTGCCAGACACTGACCTTGTTCTAAACCCTGGGGGCAGGACTCTTCGTCAATTTTCCATCACAGTCATTGTCTTCACCGTCGGCCCTCGTTGGTGTAGTCACCAAACACCCCTATATCACACACACAGAAGGCATATAATAATAATTATGTAGGTATAGATATATATTATAAAAATACATATTAAATCAACAGAAACAAATGGTCCTTACAGCGAAAGGGTCTCCATTGCTCTCCCAAAAATGTATATTCATAGCAATGTCTTGATTTTGTTTGTTGTGTGTGTGTGTGTGTTTAATATTTGATAAACTGATTTTTGTAATGATTAAGGAGTTATAATGGTTACCTAACGATTATGTGTTTAAATAATTATGAATTGAAAAATGATTATGTATTTAAATACATCCTTAAATTGTTTTTGTTTGAGAATAATACGACCTGACAGAGTGGTGACAATGGTGATTATTCTATTTTATTATCTTATTCATTAATGGAATAAGCACTTATGTACTTTTTCACATCCAGCCCCTGTGTGTATGCAGTTTTTGTAAATTTTGTCAACTGTTCCCACCAGCACTCAATGCCTACTCTTTCGAAAAGTGTTACAGGGTTTAACGAGAACGCAAGATGTTCTGCGTGCGTTAGCACACGTGTTTGACGTATACACGAAGCGCTTTTTCGACCACTCCCAACGATACAGAACGTCGCACAATTCGCAGGTGTGGATCTAAATATAGATCAACGACGCTGTCGATTGGCAGTTCCGATCGCATGGGAAGTAATCTAATTACCGCCCCGTCACATCCACTACCGCTGACTTTGTGCCGCGTGCCGAGGCACAGTGGGTACTGACCAGCGTATTTGACGCTCAGATCAGTAGCCCCAAGTTCTTTCCATCCTGTCGTCGACGGCACCACTTGTGATGGTACCGAGAGGTAAGGAATAAGACAGGTTAGGGAAAAAGCTGAACAACAATTCTCAAGCACCAATTTTCAAGCAACAATTCATAGCAACTGGACAACAGAAGACTCAGGGGAAGACAGTAGCTGGCTGGTCATTATTTGCTCATCATCAGCGTGCCAATGATGGTACAGGAATGATGACAAGGTAAGAGTCAAGGCCAAGGTGTAGACCAAAGTAGGGACGAAGACAAAAACACCAACTTAACTATACCTATTAAAAAATACAGAGTGTCACAATTTACAGTGTGTCCGAAAATAGTAACACTACACATGGGAGATAATCTTATTAACTCCCCTGTCGCGCTAAGTCTCGCACACTAGATCTAGCGCACCCGGCCACAATAGCAAGAGAGGGGGATGAGCGGGTAGTTTGCCAAACACCTACGTATTTGCAGAAATTTCCCTTTTATAGTACTTGTACAATTTTTCTCTTTCTCAAACTAGCCAAAGTGTTTTAACACAACAATATCGAGTTTTCTTAGTGGATCCAGAAACAAACTGTTCGTGCACTTCTACTTACTGAGTTGATTTGATTTGAAAACCTTATCCTGAAAATAGAAGCAGTGTTATATCATTTGCATCAAAATAGCTCAGAATTCTATTACATCTAGAAAGAACTGAACATCTTGTTTGCGCCTGGAGAGAGAGAGAGAGAGAGAGGAGAGAGAGAGAGAGAGAGAGAGAGAGAGAGAGAGAGAGAGAGGAGGGCAAGGCAGGGCAATTTTTTTTATTTCGAGGATAATGAATAAGCACTCGTGTGCTTTTTTACATCCAGTCCCCACCCTTATCAGAGAGAGAGAGAGAGAGAGAGAGAGAGAGAGAGAGAGAGAGAGAGAGAGAGAGAGAGAGAGAGAGAGAGAGA
>CM060321.1:6879921-6889921 GCA_030674155.1 Stramonita haemastoma | reverse complement strand
AGATATTCCCGACCATATGATTCCACAGGTGGCAGCTGTTCCATAAAAATGTCAAATGTAGAGGCAAACTGGTACCAGTTGTGCAGTTTTTCTTCATCGCTCATGAAGAAAACAGCTACGGGTTTGGAGGCTGCAACGAGGGTCCCAGTCATGTCACAAAGGGCAGTGCACTGGAGGTGCAAAGCCTCGTAACTGTTGACGTTTACTCGAATGACATCACCATCGGTATAAGTTTTACTGAGAAAGGTGACAGTGGCATTGGGATTCAGCCTGAGATGAATGGATATGGAGGTCCCGTCATGCACACTGGCCACCTGGGACATAGTACAGGTAGAAATGCACACACACACACACACACACACACACACACACACACACACACACACACACACACACACACACACACACACACACACACACACACACACACACCTGCTTTCGAAAGACAAGACGTGCTTCTTATCACTTAATCAAGCGAAATTAACCCCCACCCCCCCAAATAAAAAAGAAGGTGTGCTAACCACAGTCTTTTATGTGAACAAAGCTTACGGCAGATCAGTCTTTTCTTTTTTTAAGTGTTCCATAAACTGACAACCATTGGTATAAATGGAATTTTTTTTTATAGCAGCTCTAAAAATTTATCAGATAGGTCAGTTTGTATTGAACTGGGTTCATTCTACTTTTCGTTTAAATCTATCGAAAAAGGTATTCTGTATGGATTGGTGCTTGCTGCGATTTTGTTTCTATTCTTGTGCATGATCTTCCTAGTTGATTGGCAACTAATACTCAAGTTGTTTGGTATGCTGATGATATAGCTTTATGGATAAATACTTCAGTTAAGAAAAAACCAAAAAGAGAGATGTCAGACATATTGAAAAATTATATCAAGATGAGATAAATAAATTCTATAGCTTTATCAATGAGAATACGTAAGAACTATCTGCAGGAAAATCATGTATTGTGCTTTTTAATAACGGTGAAAACTCATAAAAATTACCAATCACGAAATTAGAAGGAACATTGCTTGAGTATAAACCTTATGTCAAATTCTGAAGGGTAATTTTAAGTAGAAAACTGAGCTGACAGATGCGCATGAACCAGTCACTAAACTGGGGCTAAAAACAGATCTAACTTTGAAAAAAGTTTCCAGGCATGGAGCAAAGATACTAAAACACTGATACATTTCGCTCAATCTTTAGTACACTCAAATTAATCTATGGACAAGGAGTTATTTTTCTGCTGCAGATCATCTACTTAACACATTACAAAGTTTAGACAGTAAAGCTATAAAGATAGCTCTTGGTGCTCCAGCCCATGCTTACACAACTAACACTTATAAAGAAGAACATTGACTATAATTTTCTGATCAACGGAGATTGGCAGAATCAAAGTACGTAATTCGAAGGCTCCCTATTCCAAATTCAGTAAGAGATGAAATGCTTATGAATCAAGATACAGATTATCCACAACAAGCATTCAATATTTCATTTCTGCTGCCAATTAAAAACTATACAGATTTATCAATGAAAGAAACTGGCATTGACATAGCAACGATTCCAATTTTACAGATGGTTCCACTTATGTCTCATCGGGAACATATTTATATCAGCTATCTTTGACATTGATTATACAGATGTTAAAAAGAATGAGATCAAAGTCTGCTCACTATTGATGTAAAAAGTCACATTGACCGTAATTATTCTAATCCCTTAAAAGTGTACACTGGTAGATCTACATTGGAATCAGGCAGATGTGGGACAGCATTATGATTCCTGCTTAAAAACTTGCAGAAATCGTTTCATCTAGGGGAACATTTTTGCTTTTTTCACGTCTGAATTATTTTCAATTCTAATGGCATTGAATTTTGCTTCTCCAATATGGCTCTTGATATTAAATTTTGCCACGTTCTTTTTTGGGTTGATTCAAAAGCAGCATTGGTGGCACCAAAGAACTGGCAGGGATAAATAAGGACAGATATTGCATTCGAGATGAAACTGTATTATATTGTATTGCAAGCAGGGGCATCCAATACCTTTTATGCTCGATCCTTTCTCACTGTGGAATTTATTGGAATGAGCTGGTTGATTCTTTAGCAAAACAAGGTGCCTCTAGCTGATTGCAACATTGAAATGATTGACTCCAATCTTGCACTGTCTTCGTATGAAATTATTTCTAAATTGATGAATAATAAGCATTCACAAATGAAGAAAACACACTTTGAACATATTCCTTGTTCACGGAAACTAGAAATATTACTATTACAACTGAGGCTAAATGCATAGCATACTAAAGATTTTAGAAATGTGACATGTTGCTGTTCTCAACCTCTTCAATCTATCATTCATTGTTTTATTGTCCAATTTTTATGGACTAAAAGGAAAGGACTAGATATTCATAAAAGGAGAGTACTAGATAATATTCATAGGAATATGCCACTGTTTAAGAAGTTTTATGTGACTGTCTGCATTTTAGAACATTAGTTGCTGAGGTTTTATAATTAATCATCCCCAGTAAGACCTCTATTACATATATATATATATATATATATATATATATATATAATATATATATATATATATATATATATATTATGAAAGAGACAGAGAGAGAGAGAGGGAGAGAGAGGGGGAGGGAGAGAGAGAGAGAGAGAGAGAGAGAGAGAGAGAGAGAGAGAGAGAGAGAGAGAGAGAGAGACAGACAGACAGAGACAGACAGACAGACAGACAGACAGACAGACAGACAGACAGACAGACAGACAGACAGACAGACAGACAGGTGATGGTTTGAATGCAGGTTTGTCTGTATCACCAAGCAGTGAATGGACATAAAACAAAGCAAAGCAAACCAAACATGCATACCTGAAAATAGCAGTCTTTGAGGGGGCAAATGGTCACAACATAGTACTCTCTCCCTAAAGCCCTTTCCGGAATCAGTTTCATGGCTCCTCCATGGTCATCGTCTGTTCTCAGATAGAAGTACACCACCACAGAGATTTTCTTGTCGCTGCTGACCTTGATGACATTAGGGGATTTGGCATTGGTCAGTTGCACATTGGGGGAGAAATTCGTTATGTTGACCAATGTCGTTTTGGAGGAGCTGTCAAAGCTATGATTTTGCTGGAACAAGGAAACATTTCTTGAGACACACAGAGGTTTAATTAAAAAAAAAACCACACGCTCAGACATGCAAAATCACCAGTACGCGTTTTTGCTTTCTCTGTGTCTATCTATGTCTGTCTGTCTCTGTCTGCATGTCTCTCTTTCTGTCTTTTTGTCTATCTGTCTGTCTTCTGTCTGTATTTTCTCTCTGTCTCTGTCTGTCCGTCTGTCTGTCTGTCTTCCTGTTTTCTTCTTCTCTCTTCTTCTCTCTCTCTCTCTCTCTCTCTCTCTCTCTCTCTCTCTCTCTCTCTCTCTCTCTCTCTCTCTCTCTCTCTCCCTCCTCTCTCTCTCTTTGATTTATGTATGGCCAATTTTTCAGAAGTTTACCCGTATAATGACCCTAAAGAGGCTCTTGATGTTGGTACCAAACCTTTCTCTCTGTTTATAACAAACATGCGCCACTCAAAACGAAACGTGTCAAATTCAAAGAAAAGCCATAGCTAAACGTGATTTCCTATTGAAAACAACAGGTAAGGATGACACCTTAAAAAAACAACGGAATAAGGTAACAGTATTAAAAAGAGCAGCAAAAAAGAAATATTTCAGTGAGCTCATTTCGTCTAAAAAAAGATGTTAAATTCACTTTGGAAAGCCATAAACCAGTTATCTGGTAAACCTTCAATATCTCTAGCCCCTTTATCGAATAACTTATCAGTTGAAGAAATGAATGTACATTTCTCTACTGTAGGAGAAAAAGTTGTTCCTGTTGATTATACTAATTGTAACAATTTACTTCTGTTGCAGGATTTTTGCAATTCCAAACATTGTCAGTCAAAGCTGAAATTTGGATACATTGGTGTTCATGAGGTGTACAAGGAGCTGTGTTCATCAAAACAGTCAAAATCGCGGGGCTTGGATGACATTGACAGCAAAATTTTGAAAATTTCTGCACCCATAATTTCTGAACACATTGCTTATATTTATAACCTTTGTATTGAAAAATCCAGCTTTCCTCAAGCATTTAAAGACGCTAAAGTGCTACCACTTTGTAAATCTGGTGATCCAAATGATCCCACAAACTATAGACCAATCTCAATCCTGTCAACGTGATCTAAGCCACTCGAAAAACATCTTCAACACCACCTCTTATCCCATTTTACTACTTATAACTTGTTTCATGCAAATCAAAGTGGATTCAGAAAAGATCATTCATGCCATACTTTACTCACGAATCTTATAGAACAGTGGCATGAAAACATCAATAATGATATGTTTACTGGCACCATATTTGTTGATTTTGCCAAGGCTTTCGATACAATTGATCATGCTCTTTTACTAAGAAAATTGCACATGTATGGTTTACACCCAGAATCAGTTGAACTTATATCCTCCTTCCTTAAAATTAGAAGACAAGTAGTTTACCAGGACCGTCTCACATCCTCTTTTATGCCGATTATCTATGGTGTTCCACAAGGATCTGTCCTAGGTCCCATTCTCTTTTCAGTTTATGTAAATGACTTGCCTTTAAGTGTATCAAATACGTGTGAATTGTTTGCTGATGACACCACAATTCATAATAAAGCTAAAGATGGCAGTGTTCTATGCTGTGAATTACAAAAAGATATTGATAACCTTATTAGATGGTCTGGAATTAATCACATAGCTCTCCATCCTGAAAAGTCGAAACTCTTGCTAGTTACAACAAGGCAAAAAAGACAAAATCTAAAATCTCAACTACCAGATATTAAAGTCTATCACAAAAGTTTAGAAGAAGTGGATTCTCATAAATTGCTTGGTTTAAATATTGATAATCATCTGTCTTGGTCAAGGCATGCTTCAATTCTGTCTAAGAAGCTAGCCCCCCAAAATTTTCAGCTAAATAGAATAAAACATTTGCTAGATCAACATACCCGGAAGTTATTTTTTTCATGTTTACATACAACCAGATATAGATTATGCCTCTACCTGTTGGGACTTAGCTAGTAAAAATTGCCTTAAGCGAATAGAGAGTTTATGTAGACGTTCATTAAAAATTGTACTCCTTAAATCAACATCTTTGCAAGAATTAGATTACAAAGAACTTAACATTTTTCCTTTTAAATTACGATGTCGCTTTAACAAATGTGTTTTTATGTACAAAATTATAAATAATCTTGCTCCAGAATATCTTTCTAAAAGATTTTCGATCAGGAATATTCGGGGCAAGAGTACTATTTGTATCCCCCGTCCAAGAACTGATCTTTTTAAGTCATCCCTCATCTATTCAGGTAGCAAAGAATGGGGTGAAATTCCAGATAAAATAAAACAGAAATCTAGTCTGTCTTCATTCAAAAAAGCTTATCATTAATATCTATTTGAAATGTTCTGAATGGAATATGATCTTGTCTTTGTAAAGACCAAAACATATACTTACTTATTCTGTTCATTGCCGGTTGTATTTTCCCCTGTCTGGCCTTTACTGTGCTTTGATTGTGTGTGTGTGTGTGTGTGTGTGTGTGTGTGTGTGTGTGTGTGGTGTGTGTGTGTGTGTGTGTGTGTGTGTGTGTGTGAGTGACATTTTGATTTTTTGTACTCCCACTTTTTTGCTATTATATCATTGGAATTGAAGGGTTGCATTGTGTTATGTATGTAGAATTATTGTATTGCATAGATAAGGTCTTGGATTTTTTCTTTATTCATTTGTATATTCATGTTATTGTATGTGTTGTGTGTGTGTGTGTGTTGTGTGTGTGTGTGTGTGTGTGTGTGTGTGTGTGTGTGTGTGTGTTGTGTGTGTGTGTGTGTGTGGCATTGAAATTCTAATTATCTTGAACTTTTTTTTAATTCCTTAATGTTATCAAATGGTGTATAGGGTGCGTGTTGTTCTGTCAGAGTAAAATGATTTGGATTTATGATTAGAATGTCGTCTTAGATGGTATGTTAATTCCTATAGGCTGTCATATAAATTGTATAATTTTATGAGTGTGATTTAATTGTGGTGTGGGGGGGTGAGAAAGAGAGAAGGGAGGGGGAGAAAGGGGGAGAGGGAGGGAGAGAGAGGAAAGAGAGGAGAGAGAGAAGAGAGAGAGAGAGGAGAGAGAGAGAGAGAGAGAGAGAGGGGAGAGAGAGAGAGAGAGAGAGAGAGAGAGAGAGAGAGAGAGAGATAGAGAGAGAGAGAAATACTGATTGTTTTGAACTTAGTTTCTCGCTTTTGTGTCATTGAAATAGAGTAGGGATGTGTTTTGTCTTGTTACCATAGAATAATTTGAATTTGTAATCTAGAGTGTCATGTTGGATAAGACTATTAGCAAGGGTTGTGACTTGAAATAGTGTATATTGAGATTTTGCTTGTGCCTGTAATTGTGAGTGTAGTTGGATAGTTGGTTATATAAATAACTAAGTAATTAAGCTTATCAATTGTTTGCTGTATCTATATGTTATATAATTCTTTATGATTGTTTGCCAGTGGGTTTGTTGTTTTTGGTTTGTTTGTGTGTTGTTGTTGTTGTTTTTGTTTTTTATGAGGACCTGGCGTAAAGAAGCCTCTGGCTTATCCATATTTCCTCAATAAAACATTCGAGTTCGAGAGTTCGAGTTCTCTCTCTCTCTCTCTCCTCTCTCTCCTCTCTCTCTCTCTCTCTCCTCTCTCCTCTCTCTCTCTCTCTCCCTCTCTCTCTCCCCCTCTCTCTCTATCCCCATCTCTCTCTCTCTGTCTGCCTCACCCTCTGTTTTTCTCCATATGTCTCCTTCTGATATAGCCTCAGTGGTTTGTGGGGCTGTATTGGATTGCCTTTGTCTGTCTGTATGTCCGTCTGACTCTACCTCTTCCTCTTCCTCCTCCTCCTCCTCTCCTCTCTCTCTCTCTCTCTCTCTCTCTCTCTCTCTCTCTCTCTCTCTCTCTCTCTCTCTCTCTTCATTATAAGTGACTGGAGTAGGTCCCTTCTAAGGAAAATATTGTTATTCTCAAGGTTTCCAAATTCAATTCAAACTTTCATGAGAAAAGCTTCTTAGTAATACATCATACTCCATACCTAAATCATTCTGCTGATTTTGTGTTTAATCTTTTGGGAAAAAAACACACATCTGAACACAAAATCTTTAATCACCACTGATTACGTATGAATTATTTGTTCCTGAACAATCCCATCACTAAAGAACCATTTATGCCAAAATGTGTATTCAAACGCAAAAAATGCTCATTACTTTGTCAGGGCATTGATCTTTAGCTTTTGTCCAACCTTGTCATTTGAGGGGGTAGATGTGTTTTGGAATTTGCTGAAGCTTTTGATGTGATATTTTTTCAGAGGGTGAATGTTTTAACATTTGTTGAACCTTTTGATATGGTCTTTTTTCAGGGGATAGATCGTTTACAAAGTGCTGAAGCTTTTGATATGATCTTTTTCCAGAGCGTAAATGTTTCAGACTTTCCCCTAGCTTTTGATATTATCTTTTATTGGAAGGTAGATGTTCCACAATTTTCCTCAAGCTTTTATCAGAAGGTAGATGTTTTAAACTTTCCACAAGCTTTTGATATGATCTTTTATCAGAGGGTCGATGTTTTAGACTTTCATCAAGTTTTTGATGTGATCTTTTTTTCCGAGGGCAGATGTTTGAGACTTTCCTCAAGCTTTAGATATTATCTTTTTATGGAGGAGTTTTTTTTATTTACATATTATTGCTGGAACATGTGATATGACCGTTTACAAAAGCGCTTATTGCAGATTTTGATTAAGCTTATGATATTAATGATCGGTCCATTCTTGCACAAAAATTCGTTGTGTGGTATCTGCGCTTTGACATATTAATCAAAGTAATTTATCCTTCCTGAGCAAGAAAAGAAAGCGTTTTTCCTCTAGATTTGTTGGTATCATCTCTTAAGACACTCAGATATTAAGTATGGCTGCATTCCGTTCTATGCCTAATTTTACTTTCAGTTTATATAAGTGTATATACAAAGCTTCAATTTTCTGGGAGCAATTGTAAAAGAGAAGGGATCCAAGCCTGAAATACTCGCAAGGATTGCACAGACAGTTACAGCAATGACAATATTGAAGACCATTTGGAAGAACAGGAACATCTCGCTCAGCTCAAAGATCAGGCTGATGCACATTCTTGCCATCTCAATATTCCTGTATGCTTGTGAGTCATAGACCCTCACAGCGGATCTGGAGAGGAGAATACAGGCCACAGAGATGAGATGCTTTCGCAGACTTCTTGGCATCTCTTACAAAGACCACATTAATAACAAGGAAGTGAGAATCAGAATCGGTCACGCCATCGGACCCTTTGAAGATCTCCTGACACAGTCTAAAAATGCAAACTGAAGTGGTATGGGCACGTCGCAAGATCACCAGGGATTGCCAAGACGATTCTGCAGGGAACTGTGCAAGGGGGAGAAGGAGATGCAGGCAGAGAAAGAGATGGGAGGACAACATCCGTGAGTGGATGGGCCTCAAGCTGAGTGACACCCTGAAAAGGTCAAGGACAGAGGGAAATGGAGAGAGCTGTTTGCGAGGTCTTCTGTGGCGATCCTATGGTCTGAATAGGTTACGGATAGAAGAATAAGAAGAAATGATTTTAACTGCATATTACATTATCATGTAAACTTGTGCTGAAGTTGTTGGGGGTTAACCAACCTAACCAACTGGGTTTTCCCAGAATATGAACCCTCTCGCTGACTACATCCGTTGTTTAAGTGAGACCATAAATACTCACTTGATAAAAAAAAGTTTGCATATATGTTTGGGATTTTTGTTTACCTCCAAAACAAGCAAAGCTTGTGGTGTGATATAGCTTTTTGGTGATGATAATACCCTCTAAAGGGGAACTGCAGCACTGTCTTTTGCAAGTGGCACATGGATACAGTTAAGGTTTTCTGTTTTATAGATCATGCAGACCTCACACCAAAACCTACCCTAGAGAAGAAAAGGTACATTTAATGTGTACAGATTCACAAAAAGATGTAATTTTGTTACTCAGAATCAGTTAAATTCGCAGCCCTTCCTCCGCCCCCATAAAATCCAAGTTTACACAGATAGAAACAAGACCAAAAGTTAAAATACCAAACCTACATTAATGACACAAAGTTTATTAGAATGTGTCAAAAGTTATTTCGCGTTAACAGCCTATATTCATTGATAACTGTCTCCCTGGGTAAAAAAAACCATTCAAAACATTAAAAAAAGCAGCTATCAAAGAAATTATTCTTCAACAGAACAAAGGTAAGCGTTTCTTGAAATAGCACACACACATTTTCTCATGGGTGTTAAAATCATTGTTGTCTATACACTACCCTTTTGGGACTTTGGAATTAAACCAAAGTTGTAACTACTCAGAAACTTATGAAGGTTTTGGTGTGAAGTCTACTTGATCTAAAAACAAACAACCAAAACAACCTTGACTGTATCTATATGCCACTTGTAAAAGACAGTGCTGCAGTTCCCACGTCACATTGTTCACCCCAGTTTGCTACACACAGCCCATCATACTGGTTAGAGTGACGACATTAACCAGAAACGGCATAGCCAGGGTTGCTTGGTCACTTCCTTGATGCGCAGTATAGTAGTGCTTCTTTGTTTCCAACGCACTTACCACATACCAAGCACCCACCGTCTCCCTGCACAAACAACATCAACAACAACAACAACAACAACTGACGCAGAGAGCTGGACTCAGTGAGACAACTGCCCTGAGATCATGATCCATTAACATCAGTCTCGAAAAAAAAATCGGACATCAAAGGTTTGGCATGAGCTCGTCCCATTCTGCAAAATGTTATCTTACCGATGTGCCATCTGGAAAGCCAACAGATGTAGCGACTTGTCCAGAGGAAGACAGTGTGGAAAACGCTAAACTGATATCCGTATTGGACAGGTTGTAATAGCCTGGTATCACCCACACAAATTCCTTCCCCAGGTGTTCAG
>CM060321.1:6867421-6874921 GCA_030674155.1 Stramonita haemastoma | reverse complement strand
TTTATGTCGCAGCAGATTTCTCTGTGTGAAATTCGGGCTGCTCTTCCCGGGGAGAGTGCATCGCCACAAGTGCAGCGCCTACCCATTTTTTTCCCCTCAGGGATGGTGTCTTAACACGACACCTGTGTGCATGCTGGATTAAAAAAAAATTGTCATCCGCTCCTACCGGCACATGATGGCCTGCTCTTCCGAAAGGCGGAACGGGGTTTTAACGTGTGGGCAAGAATGTTCTGCGTGCGTTCGCACACGGGGCCTCGGTTTCTAGTCTCATCCGAATGACTAGAAACTTTTTTGAATGCTTTTTTTTTTTTTTTTTTTTTTTTACACTTTTGTAACCTGGGCATGATGAATTAACAGAGTGGCTGGCGTCTTCAGCAGGGTCTGGCTTTAGTTTTTGGCCAAGAAATGAAATCATACAGTATTTTGTCCATCAAAGGATTTGTTCCAGATTTTTGCGGTGTTTGATGTTTGAAGGGATAGAAAAAAAGTTGAAAGTGAAAGTCTGTCCCGAGCCTAAGGCTCATCAGGCCGGTGCTTATCCGGTTTCTGTGGCGTTAAGCGACTGAGAGTCAGAGACTCCCCCCTGGATAGGACACCAGTCTATCGCAGGGTTAACCCCCAACACAAGGTTGGTACCCCTTTTACACCTGGGTGGGGTGAGAAAAGTGCCGTAAAGTGCCTTTTCCAAGGGCACAACGCCATAGCCGAAAGCTGGGATCGAACCCGCAACCTTTAGATTACAGTCCAACGCCCAACCACTAGACTACAGCGGCGGCGAAGGGATTAGATGGTGGGGATAATTACTGAACATGAGGTCAAAGTTATCGAAATTGCTGAAACTGAAACCCAACTTACAGCCGTGATGTGTGGCCCTTATGGTGGGTGGGGCTATACACCACATGAAAAATAGCCCTGGCCCCCAGTTGAAATCTGGATATATTCTGATAGAAAGCGTAGTCAAGTAGTATTAGAATAGGCACAGAGTCATAGTATTATCATTTCAAACTCCTCATTATCATTGATCATTACGCAACAACAACAACATTGTCTCTTATTCAGTAGACCCGGTTGCTCTGGTCACATGGCGACCTCAATTTTGGTTTCTCTAAACACATTCTTTCTTTCTTTCTTTTTTTCTGTTTTATATCTTTTAAATCAACGATAATGGAATAAGCGCTCATGTGCTTTTTTTTTCTTTACATCCATTCCCCGTGTGTATGCAGCTTAGTAAATCTTGCCATCTGTTTCCCAATGGCACACAATGGCCAACTCTACGAAAAGCGGAACAGGATTTAACATGTGTGCAAGATGTTCTGCGTGCGTTCGCACACGGGGCCTCGGTTTATTGTCTCATCCTAAAGACTTTCGGGGAGAATGGAGTCAGCACTGATGTTAACTCCTGGGGAGAAAAATTCCCTCGAACGGGAATCGAACCCGTTGCGTGCATGTGATGAGTTTGTGTGAAAGCCTTCGGGAATGGAGGTTTATGGCAGGTGGCCGTTGAACGGTATGGTGGTCAACATCCTTGGTGGGTGTCTGTCTCAGTTTGGGTCCACGACTAAGCAATGGCTGTCGTCAGTAGGGGCTAAGTAGGGGGTATCCTATGTATGTGAGCTCAAAATAGGAACCAGCGAATACCACCATACTGACCCCAGCAGCAGTACAGAGCCTGTCTTGCTGGTGATCCCACGGCGACTAAAGTCAATGCCTCAGACGGGATAGCCTAATGGTCAGAACATTGTTAAAATCCTGTTAAATCCTGTTCCGCTTTTCGTAAGAGTAGGCCATCATGTGCCAGTGGGAACAGATGACATTAAAAAAAAAACTGCATGCACACGGGGACTGGATGTAAAAAAAGCACAAAAGTTGCTTATTCCAATATCCTCGATATAAAAGAAAAGAAGAAGTCAAAAACATTGCGCTGGCAATTTGACGACCCGAGTTTGATTCCCGGTCAAGGAGATTTTTCTTCTGGAGTTAACATCAGTGCTGACTCCACTCTCCCCAAAAGTCTTTCGGATAAGACTGTAAACCGAGGACCCCGTTTGCGAACGCACGCAGAACATCTTGCGCACACGATAAATCCTGTTCCGCTTTTCGTAAGAGTAGGCCATTGTGCACCGGGGAGGAACAGATGACAATATTTACCCAACTGCATACACACGGACTGGATGAAAAAAAGCACACAAGTACTTATCCTATTATCCTCGATATCAAAGAATAAAATAAAATAAAATAAAATATGAAAAGACCCTATGGATTTCTGACCCTGAGCGTGCAAATGGCAAGCCTGGATAATTAATTATAACTGTAATGGAGAGATGAAAATGAGTGGGGTTGAGAATCGCAGGACCAGAATGCCACAGAAAGTGAGGCTGACAACAAAACAACAACAACAACAACAACAACCAAACGTAGAGGGAAGTTCTCCATACCTGAATTTCCACTTGAACAGTCGTCTTCGTCTACCTCTCCATTGCAGTCATTGTCTATGGTATCACCTGGCTTCTGTCGTGTAGTCACGCTGCAATCCTGAAATGAACAATAATAATAATAATAAGAAGAAGAAGAAGAAGAAGAAGAAGAAGAAGAAGAAGAAGAAGAAGAAGAAGAAGAAGAAGAAGAAGAAGAAGAACAAGAAGAAGAATGCTCTCTGTGTGAACCAATGATGATTCTTAAAAATTTATTTATCTATTTATTTATTGATTTAATCTCTATTCTTTTATTTCGAGGATGATGGAATAAGCACTCATGTGCTTTTTTTTTTTTTTTACATCCCGTCCCCGTGTGTATGCAGTTTTGTAAATCTTGTTATCTTTTCCCACCGGCACTCGATGGCCTACTCTTACGAAAAGGGGAACAGGATTTAGCGTGTGCGCAAGCTGTTCTGCGTGCGTTTGCACCCGGGGCCTCAGTCTATATTTATTTATTTATTTATTTATTTATTTATTTATTTATTTATTTATTTATTGATTGATTGATTGATTGATTTATTCATTTATTTATTAATGTTTTATGTCGAGGATAATGGAATAAGCAATCGTATGCTTTTTTTTACATCCTCTCCCGTGTGTATGCAGTTTTGTAAATGTCATCTGTTCCCACCGGCACACGATGTCCTACTCTTACGAGAAGCGGAACAGGATTTAACGTTTGCGCAAGATGTTCTACGTGCGTTCGCACACGGTGATTTCGGTTTATAGTCTCATCCGAAAGACTTTTGGGCAGAGTGGAGTCAGCACTGATGTTAACTCCAGAGGAAAAATCCTCTCGACCGGGAATCGAACTCGGGTTGTCAAATTGCGATAGATATAGATTCTGTGTGTTAGTGTTACTGAAAATTGATGGATGAGGTTAACGGTCTGTATGTGAACCAATGATAACTTTGTGTTTAAGCTTAACCTAAAATGGGATCAGTGAAGGTGGTTAACGCTCTCTGAATGAGTTTCTCATGGTTTTGTGTCTCTTGTTTTAGTGTCTGTCTTTAGTTTGGTCGCTTGTAATTCCGTTTTGAATCTGCAATCAATAAGCAATTTATATGTAATACCTCAGCCAAAACGAGCAGTTCTGATACAAAACTACTAAAGCAAAGTTGATGGTAATAGCCCCCAATCAAGACTCAAAAATACTTTTAATGTCTCAAGTTGAGTTGCAGACATGATTTTTGCACTATAACTTGTGAATGTGTTACAACTTGCCTATAATGTAAGAAACAATTCAGGAGCTATACCATAAAGGCCATAGGAACTAAGACAATATCTTCATTTCTATTCGTATCAATTTGTTGAAAGGAAAAAGGTTTGTTTTCTTCATGTGGATTGCTTTTGCCAATACAGAACCGTGCATTTACAACTCCGGAGAAGTATACAGAAAGATAGAGAATTTGACTCGGAGAACACAGTCATGATGCAAAGGCTGACCAAAGGAAATACTTGTGGTAGATCTCCCCAGAAACGTTCAGCTACTTCCTTTAGCCACCCAGCTTTTACTTCTTTCCTATCTTTTGAGCTCGTGTTGTTTTCAATCACAAAGGCGTACACACACACACACACACACACACACACACACACACACACACACACACACACACACACACACACACACACACACACACATATATATATATATATATATATATATATATATATATATATATATATATATATATATATATATAATATACATAGAGAGAGAGAGAGAGAGAGAGAGAGAGAGAGAGAGAACACACACACACACACACACACACACACACACACACACACACACACACACACACACACACACAATAATATATATATATATATATATATATATATATATATATATATATATATATATATATATATATATAATTGAGAAAATACAGTGGAGAAAAATAAGTGCAGGTAACCAGTTACAACTTCATTATCATCAGAAAAAAACAGGGGTTTTTTGGTCAAAGATTCAGAAAAAAGTCATTACATGATAAAAACTACTTGAAGGCAGCATTTGGGGAATTACTAAGAGACCATGCCTTTGGCCTAATCTGACTAGAGTTTTGGCTCCTAGTTGAGAACTCTAGATTTTCCAGCAGTAATTGAAACTCACTCACTCTGTGGTACATCAAATGTCTTTAGAAGTGTCTTTTGCAGCCCTAAGAATAGATAGATATTCTTGTGGCCTAGCACTGCTGCCATGAAAAGATTTTAAAAAATAACAGAAAATATATTTAAAACATATGTGTTAAAATCAAATATAGAAGAAAATACACGGCTAATAAATCTTTGTGCCTTATGTTCAGGGATCCTTTCATAGAAAAAGGATGCAGGGGAGATCATATTAAAGTCTGTACTCAACCAATGGATCAGTCCCAGCTGGATAACAATGCTAATCCAAACATTACCAGACACTTTCAGTGCTGGCACAGAAAGTAGAAGTTGAAGTAAAATGGCCTTTACTTGGATCTCAGAAGAGATGCCATTCTCCACTTAACCAATCACATAAGGGAGAAAATATTATTTGTCATCAGAAAAATGGTTCATGTAGACACACCATCTGGGCTTGACAGAACTGATACGCTATGCAAGTTAGGGGGGTTGGGTGGGGTAATTGTGGTTCCTTTAAAAAAACCCAAAAAACCCTTACGTTACTGTTGCTGAGAAGTGAGTTAGACTCTCTATGACTAAATATATTGAAAAAGACCGTCTAAAACTCAGTTATCACTTCAGTTATCTTAAATGAGAGAATATATGTTTGCTTTTAGTAAAAGAAACAATAAGAGTAACTCGCAGTGTTAAGACTGAAATTGATAACCTTACTTTCTATCCCGTTAATTGTTTTATAGTTTAAGGGTTTTCTCATTGTCCCCTTCATGTGAAATTGGTACTAAAGACATTCCAAGCAATGGCTCAGTACTCATTTGAAATTCTTGGGGACTAGTAGGAACAAATATTTTGTATTGAATTTAAAATCAGTGAAGTTTTCGAAGAAATATCACAAGACACAAGATTTAATTCCTGTCACGCTTTTTGGGGTATGGAGGATAACAAACAAGTTCAACAGGAGAAAAGAAACCTTACAGCAATATATCCAAAGGTATTATCAATACCAACAGGAACTGAAAAGCAAGAATTCATCGCAAAATGATAAACAAAATTAAAGACTCAGGACATTTTTAAGGTATGCAAATTTCTGTAAAAGACACAATCTACACTGGTTAAATGCATCAAATCAATTTTTTTTTAGATACCTGCAAATCTTGTGTATTTTGACAGAGACAGGAGAATTTTTCGAGCTTTACATTTCATCAGCCTGCAAAAATTATCCGAGCACATGCAGGATAAATGACATGAAAGTGTCAATACAAAGGAAAACTATGTGGTATTCAGCTTTGTGACAATTCGTTCACTAATACTTGCATGATTCTATTGGAGAAATTATCTGTCCATAATAAAGATGACTAGTACCTTTTTTTCTTCTACTTTTGGGAGTAGGAATGTCTCTTGCTGATTTCCCCTTTTCTCCCCTCCCCCCTCTCTCTTTTTTCGGGGGGGGGGGGGGATGGTTTGCTATCACTGTTGCTTTTTAAAATTTTTATTTCAATCCGTGAGGTTTTTCACGTAAGTTCTTTAATATATTCAGTATTTTCTGATCTATAAGCAACTATCCCAACGAAGGCATTGAAAGAAAAGAGCGCTAGTCTGTCTGGGTAATGGAGAATCTAAATCACCGCTAACTCATCAGCGAATGCTTGATTCCGAAGTTGGAATCGATCAGAATTGTCGAGACAATGTTTGAGCATTTCTGGGCCTGTGGTGAACTGACCCATGTTCTGTTTACAGTGCATTATTTCACTGCCGAGTTCACACGACTAAAGTGACATGTTTTTCCTTTCCTCTTTCATTTCAGGGACATTGCTCTGTCTATATTTGCTTTACATTCTCATACATGGCAGCCTTCTGTTTAAAAGCCAGCTCACTTTCTGTATCCCACATGGAGGGGGGCAGAAAAGTGAAGTGGCTAGAAAGGCGCAGTCATAGTCTGCGGAAAAGGAAGGTGAAGGTTCGAGTCTTGGTTAATGTCTGGTTGTAGGATTTGCCCTTGTAACTGTTGCCACCTTTGGCTCAGCTTTCCAAAATTCTTTGGATGACAATGTTTTAATTTTTGTTGATCTTATTCTTTACCTCTTTATGTCACAACAGATTTTATCTGCGTGAAATTCGGGCTGCTCTCCCTGGGAAGAGCGCTTCGCCACTTGTGCAGCGCCTACCCATTTTTTTGGTTCGTGTTCCTGTCAGCAACTGTATTTTGTTTCCCTATCAGGGTGGCTTTTTTTCTACAGAATTTTGCCAGGGACAACCCTCTTGTTGCCGTGGGTTCTTTAACGTGCGCTAAATAATGATGTGTGACACACGGGAACTCGGTTTATCATCTCATCCGAAAGACTAGCACCCAGACCACCACTCATGGTCTAATGGATGGGGGAAAAGTTTTGGGACCAAACGGGATTCGAACCAGACCGCACACTGCGACCAGGACTTTTCGCTTTCTAGGCAGACGCGTTACTTCTAGACCACGGATCCACTGAACTATTGTGTGAAACCGCACTTAACAACATATCGTGCGCAATTAAATCGCTCCATCTCAGGTTTGTTTTGCCTTTCTTATGCCTGAATTTGGGAAAACTAGACATGAACCCTTAAGGAGTTGGGGCAAAACTCTGACAAAATTAAATCGCACCATCTCAGGTTTGTTTTGTCTTTCTTATGCCTGAATTTGGGAAAACTAGACAGATATTAATTTATTTTCGTACACTGAACTTGATCTTTTGTTTGTGGCACTTGTGTGACAGCAGGTTCAGTTTTGCTTTGGTATCTTGCTCATTTCCATGTCGTTGCAGAAATTCTAAATTTAATAGATTAATGTAATTGGTGTCATTTTATTGCTGTTATGTAGTTAGAGGTTTATTTTTTATCTCGATGTTATCCCTGAAAAGGGCCGGGACTGGATGTAAAAAAGCAC
>CM060321.1:6852421-6862421 GCA_030674155.1 Stramonita haemastoma | reverse complement strand
ATATTTTGAGGAGTCTTCTGTGGCACTTGTTCTCGAATGCTTGGATTCTTCTCTCTAACTCTGCTGTCAGAGTCCATGATTCACAGCCATATAGGAGGATAGATATTACGAGGGATTTGTAGAGGTGGTATTTGGTGCAGAAGCTGATGTTGTTGCTTCTGATGATCCTCTGGAGTCTGACTAGAGCAGATGTTGCTGTTGCAATGCGAGCTTTCACCTCATTGTTTGATGTGCCATCTTTTGTTAGGATGGAGCCTAAGTATTTGAATTGGCTCACCTCTTCCAATATTTCTCCATTCATCTTTATTTCCGTGTTGTCATTACTCGCGCTGTTGACCATGATCTTCGATTTCTCTGTACTGACCTCCATGCCGTATGCGCTCGCTCGGTCTGTTAGACTGTCTGTGAGGATTTGCAGTTCTTGTTTGCTGCTGCCCATGAGGTCAATGTCATCTGCAAATCTGAGGTTGCAAAGGGGTCTTCCACCAATGGAGATGGAAGTGTGGTGGTTTTGCAGTGTCTCTGTCATGATGTTTTCGAGGAAGAGGTTGAAGAGTACAGGTGAGAGAAGGCAGCCCTGGCGGACTCCAACCGTGGTCTTGAAGAACTCGCCCACGTGGTTGTTCATGAAAACTGCACTTCTTGCATTCTCGTACAGAGCCTTGATGACTTCAATTAGGCAGTTGTCAATGTTGAAGTGCCTGAGTACTTGCCAGAGGCCGTCATGCCATACCCTGTCAAAGGCCTTTTTGAAGTCTATAAAATTGTGGTACAAGTCTTTTTGGTGTTGGAGATGCTTCTCTATCAGAATTCTCAGGTTGAAAATTTGTTCCATTGTGCTGCGTTTTGGTCTAAAGCCCGCTTGTTCTTCTGCCAGGAGTTTTTCTGCTTGGTTTTTCAGTCTGTTGAGGACTACCTGCAGCATGATCTTGCTAGGATGGCTTATGAGACTGATGGTTCTGTAGTTCTGGCATTGCTTGAGGTTTCCTTTCTTTGGCAGGGGTATTACAAGAGACTGTGTCCATTCTTTTGGCCATTCTTTGGTGTCGTGGATCTTCTGACAAAGGTCTGTGAATCGCCTTGCTGTTTCATTCCCTCCATTTTTTATGAGTTCAGCTGGGATGTTATCGATTCCAGGGGACTTCCCCTTCTTCAATTGCTTAATAGCTGTGTCTACTTCACACCTTAGTATTGGTGGGTCTTTATCTTGGTGTTCAGGGGGTTTGTTGGAAACTATGTTGGTATCTGGGCGTAGTGGGTAGTTATACAATCCCTCACAGTATTCTGTCCAGCGCTGGAGGATGGCATTGTTTTCCGTTAAAAGATTTCCTTCTTTGTCTTCAATAACAGAGGCTTTAGGCTGTGTGGTTTTCGTTAGTGCTTTCAGAGTGTTGTAAGCTGTTTTGCTGTTTCCCTTGGCCATTCCATCTTCGATGTTGTTGCATTGTTCTTCTATCCACGCTTCTTTGGCTTCTCTCATCTTTTTCCTCACTTCTCTGTGGCTATCCATGTACTTGTTGTTGGCTTCTTGACTTGTGAACTTTTGCTTCTTAAGTTCTCTTCTTTTGTCGCAGAGGTCAAGAACCTCATTTGTCACCCAGGGTTGTTTCTTTGTTCTGCTTCTGCCTAATGTTTCTTCTGCTGCTGTCGTTAGCACTTCTTTGATGTTGTTGGCTAATGTGTTCACATCATTGTCAATGGCTGTGAGTGCGGCGAACTTTCCTCCAATGTTGGCTTGGAAGATCTCAACCACTGTTGGGTCTTTGAGTTTTTCCAGGTCGAATCTTATGCGTGGGCTTTTTGGCTGTTGTTTTGCTTTCAGTTTCAGCCTGATGGTGGTAAGTACAAGGTCGTGGTCACTGCCAATGTCAGCTCCTGGGAATGTTCTTGTATTTGCCTTGTTTATGCTGGATTTGAATCTTTGGGGTGACAGAATGTAGTCAATTTGATTATGAATCAGACCATTTGGTGAGTGCCAGGTTGATGTTCTAGATGGCTTGTGAGGGTGGAGTGTGTTAGCCAGAGTTAGTTTGTGCTTCTTTGCGAATTCCAGCAGCCGCTGTCCTCTGTCATTTGTTTCTCCCAGTCCAAAGCGTCCTGTGGTTCCTGCCCAGGTGTCATAGGCATCAGGTCCCACCTTAGCATTCCAATCGCCTTCCACAATAAGGATGTCTTTTTTGGGCGTTTTGGAGATGACGTTTTCAAGTTCTTCATAGAATTCTTCTATCTGGTCATCATCGTAGTCAGATGTTGGAGCATACACTTGGATGATGGTGAGATTCTGGGGTTTTGCAGAGACTCTGATTGAGATGAGTCTGCTGGATATTGGTGTGCAGTTGATGATGCTTGACACAATCTCTTTCCTGACAATGAAGCCTACTCCGTGTTGGTGTAGTTTCTCATCTCCACTGTACCATATTTTGTGGCCGTCTTGCGTGGTTGTTTCTCCGAAGCCAGTCCATCTGACTTCCGCAAGCCCTAGGATGTCCCATTTATACCTCTGTAATTCATGTGTGAGTTCCTGTACTCTTCCTGTTTGGTACAGAGTTCTAACATTCCATGTACCAATGGTTACCCCTTTAGCTGGAAGCTTTAGGGTTAGTTCTGCTCCAGTGGCACACTTGTCACTCCCACCCTGGAGGCTTGCAGTGGGTAGCGCGGTCGTTGTTGATCCGGGCCTCGACCGATCCGGCATGTGTTTCTGTTTTGCTTTTCTCATCATGTCCTTGCAGTGGGCTTGAGGAAGCTTGGTGGCGCCCATCTCCTCTCCAAGACTCCTACTGGTGATTAAGAATGCACCAGCCCCTCACAACGTTTCGCCCGCCAGTAGAAGCGGTTACCGGGGTGTGGGTGGGTTAAGGACCCGGACCCAGAAGTGAGAGTTGAGTGCCAAGTGAGGACCAGTGCTCCCGTCCATCCCGAGGGATGCTACTGCCAGGTTTACAAAGGTACCACCTCTCCTTAAGCACCCCATACACCCCCATACATACATACATACATACATGCATACATGCATACATGTATGCATAAATGCATACATACTACATACATACATACATACATACATACATACATACATACATACATACATACATACATACATACATACATACATACATACATTACATACATACATACATACATACATGCATACATACATACATACGTCATACATACATACATACATACATACATACATACATACATACATACATACATGCATACATACATACATACATACATACATACATACATACATACATACATACATACACACACATACATACACATAAACATACATACAAACAGACAGCATCAAGTGGCCACATGTCAAGTGAAGAATATACTTTATTGTGTAGTATGATTATATGACGATATAAAAAGAGATCAGAGAGAGAGAGAGAGAGAGAGAGGAGAGAGAGAGAGAGAGAGAGAGAGAGAGAGAGAGAGAGAGAGAGAGAGAGAGAGAGAGAGGAGAGAGAGAGAGAGAGAGAGAGAGAGAGAGAGAGAGAGAGAGAGAGAACTCGAACTCGAACTCGAACTCGAACTCGAACTCGAACTCGATCTCGAAAAGTTTATTTAAGAAAAAGGCCATTGGCCCATACATGAAGTGGGTTGCCGAATCACCTAGTATAACCATAATTGCTTTAAGTTAGTAGGCTCATACAGCAACACGATGCTATTCAATACCATGAAAACCACGGCATTGATTCAGAATGTACATCCAAACATGAAACTCTTTACTGTCCAGATATGTTACGGCATTCTGAGCCTTTCTTTAGTGGAGTCTTTGTCACACACTGTTTGGCCTAGACTTACGCCTATGCTAGCCAAGATATAACTTGAGTAGGTCTCTAAGTGTAGCTCAATCCCTTGACGCACAGGATAGGATCTCCCTGTGTAGGGTGTCCTGGATTCGCTTCCCATTCCGGAAGCTGGCAAGTTTGACACGTTCCTTTTTTAACATGTTTTTCTCTTGCTCTTCGACAAACCAGTACATGCTTACTGGCTCAGTGTCTGGTTGGCATGCGTACTGGATCACAATGTCATCAGACTTACACATCACAATATCTTCACCATTTGAATGATGTAGGACAGATTTTCTCAAGTGTGTATTTCTTTGGCTGTCTCTCAGTCTTTTCTGTTCTGATCTATCAGTTAGAGTAGCCATATACTGTTTGACATTTCCTGTGTGGAATGAACCAACAATATTTTCATAGTTCACCTTAGGCTGCAAAACACACAGTCACTACAATCAAGCATGCAGGGGAGTTCTAAATCAACAGATGACCACGCAACGTAACTGATGTTTTTGTGTTGGTGTCCTGTGTGTGTACTGTTGGTAGGTCTACTCCATGTGTATCTGCACATGTTGCATTCTGCTGTTCTACACCACTGTCAGGCAGACTGAGGCACTGAAGACACAGTCACTTTCACACACAACACTTGCCTGCTTCTCTCTATGCTTTCTGGAATGCTCCAGATCCCGGCAAATTTGGGAGAAGGATTTTTTTTCTGTAGTACTGTACTTGCCTGATGCAATTCACTGTTGGATCCACCATGTTGGTTGACACTGCTGTGTCCACTGATTTCAGTCCCAAGACAAAAACTACGCTGTCCCCCTTCTGCAACTTTCCAGCTGGCGACTGCACTGTCAGTCAGCAGGGTGCCTAAGGTCCTCTCCACAGTCACTGGAAGTCCAGTAACTGGCATTTTTTGAATGAATTACAAGTTTTACTGCTGCTTACAGAAAATGTAAGCCCTGTCCACTTTGTGTTCCGTGACTGACCCCAGAGAGAGAGAGAGAGAAAGAGAGAGAGAGAGAGAGAGAGAGAGAGAGGAGAGAGAGAGAGAGAGAGAGAGAGGAGAGAGAGAGAGAGAGAGAGAGAGAGAAGAGAGAGAGAGAGACAGAGAGAGAGAGAAGAGAGAGAGAGAGGACAGAGAGAGAGAGAGAGAGACAGAGAGAGAGAGAGACAGAGAGAGAGAGAGAGAGAGAGAGAAGAGAGAGAGAGAGAGAGAGAGAGAGAGAGAGAGAGAGAGAGAGAGGAGAGAGAGAGAGAGAGAGAGAGAGAGAGAGAGAGAGAGAGACAGAGCACAAAAGTCTTTACATTTTTTTCAAACAGAGAACATACTACGACATGTTTGGCCATATAATTGTTTTGTGCCAAGTTAATATCCAACCAAAATACTTGAATAAAAACCCCACTAATTTATTCACCACCACATGTGGAACAAGACATTTTGGTAATCTTACCTCTAGGAAGGACAAAACTTTTGTTTGTTTTTTGTTGAATATTTTTCATCACGTTTCCATTTATGACACTAATTGCAGATAGCATTTATACCTTTCTGTAAGTCTTCTTTTGACTTTGAGACAAATTGCCGTATCATCGCTATATAATAACAAAGACATTTTCGGCAAAAACACAGGCACAAAACCAACATCACTCAGTCAAGAGTGCTAAATTTAGCGCACCCCTTCCTTTTATCTGGTGCAAGTTTGGTCAATTCCTGCTATAAACAGCATCAACTGGCTCAGTCTGGCCTGGGATGGAATGGAATAATTAGCCGCTGAGAGGAGCTGAAAGTGGGGGAAAGTGACAGTTGTGAAAGATTTCCTTTTCTCTTTCCCTCTCAGGTTCCCTGGCTTCCTTTGCCATTGTTGGTAAACCATTCACTTTTTTCAATAATATAGAACTGCATGTCATTCAAGTACAAAGCAAGCCTTGACTAACCCTAGCTAGGTAAGGATTTGGAAAAAAAAAAGTCAGAACACTCATCCCCACCACTGACACATGATTTAGTTTCTTAGGACTAAATGTCTTTGATAACCGTTAACATGTTTCTATTCAAACCATGAAAGACCAGCTTCCGCCACAGAAAAGCTCTGTAAACATGGTCAAGGGCCTTTTCAGATCCTACAAATAGACAACAGAGTCGTTTTCTCTCGGAAAGAAACGCTTCAATTCTGCAATGAAGAGTATGTGGGGTGTCAGTGAATGTGCGATTCTAGGATTAGCAATTTCGACAACCAATTTCAAGACTGACTTTAACCCACCCAATTCAACATCTTTGCTTGATACTCCAGCGTCTGTCTTTTTGAAGCACAAATTATCAAAACATAATCAGTAGGCATGCGTCAGTCTCCTCGGGAGACTATAGAGTTGCGCTCAAGGCTCTAGCCTGGGTAAGTAAGGATAGAGGGCAAGCTGCTACTTATGCAGCAGACCCCCCTCTCCACGTTGCTGGAATGATCCACTGGAAAAGCAATCGCCAATAGGAATGGTTCCAGTCCCATGGCAGAGGGCCACCAGAATGTTGCCATATACAAAACATGTATTGACATGAATAAACATGCATTTGTAACTGCTTTTTTTATGTACACGGGCGCACATGTGTATGTATGTATGTATGTGAAAAGGAGATGGGAGGCTGCTTATACTCACTTGAGTATGTCTGTGAGTATGCTTATTTCTAGGTTGTATGCATTTGCTTGTTTGACAACGATACAGTGGAGTCAAACATTTTGGAAGTTTTAGGATTTTCCCCCAAAGAAAGGCATCATTGCGGACAGAAAGTTCCACCACATACGCCACACCACAGAATGGACTTACCCTGAGAGGATTGATTTCTGTATAGTGGGCAGCCAGAGGTGAGAGGTTGGCAGCTGTAGACTCCACACGTAGAATGTACAGCCCCACCACTTCCGCAGAGGAGCTAGACATCTGTACAACAGTCCCCCCCACTGGCATCACATCAACGACGTAATCACTCCGTATAGCATCTGCACTTGAAGATGGCGTCACAGTCGCCAGGATAGTTGTTCCATATTGCACTTTAGTTTTATGTTTCTTCCGAGTGACCGCCAACAGGTGATAGGCAGGAGGCACAATCACGGTGTCTCCTGGCTTCAGGAACTGGGGGACTGGGGTGAGGACTGTGAACACGGGGAATGGAGAGGGTGGAGAGGAGGGGGGCAGTTTTGTACAGCTGTACCACCAGCACGGGTCTGTTGGCGCGGATGTAGACGGGCCGTGGCCAGAACTGCTGCATCCACTGTCCTGCCCGGGGCAGCAGAAGGGAGGGGGTGTCGGTGGTGTGGAGGGTGGTCTGGGGCTCTGTGGTCACCACACGGACCGTTCCCGCCCCTAGGGACACATACTCCTGGCCCAAGGACGTCAGGGGAGGCAACTGCTCGGTGACTGTCCCTTTACTGCCATTGTAGTTGGTCCACTGAGCTCCAGCAAGCACGCCCACAGCCTGGGAACTGTTCACCAGAGCTCCACTCAGCTCGTAGCCCCTGGAGATGACCCAGGCTTCGTTCTGAGCGAGAGTCTCGCTGAGGGTGACTTCCCCCGAGTAAGTTTTGCCGCCCTCCTCTACGCGGAAGGCGTTGTTTTCTGCGGGGAGGGTCACGGTGACCACTGTGTTGCTTTGGTTGGCCAGGATGACCAGCTGGCAGGTCGAGTTGACCCCGTGGCAGTGAGTGGCCACTCTGTACACACTGCCCCACTCACTCACCGGGAGCGCAAGGTAGCCATCGTAGGCCGATGTGCCGTGTACCAACACTCCAAAGGCACCTCTGGCCTCCACTTTTATGGTCCTGCATGGGGGGAAAAAGAGGTTAAACCAACATGAATCACGTGGGTCAAATGTTGAAGGGAGAGAAACGGTCCATCAGGGCGTGATCCTTCATAAGTGGATAGGTAAGCAGAAAAACTGAATATCAAAAGTGTGACCTAACAATGAGAGAAAGAAAATACACTTTTAGCTACTGTATCGATGGTGTGGTATAAATCAAAGATGTTGTATTCTATTGTATCGATTATGCGGTATGAGGTAAAGGTTTTTTGGAAAGTATTTTGAAAGGAAAAATAGATGAAAGACTGAACATTTAATTGATTGCTAAAAGACACATACAAA
This sequence comes from Stramonita haemastoma, assembly GCA_030674155.1. Taxonomy (NCBI): domain Eukaryota; kingdom Metazoa; phylum Mollusca; class Gastropoda; order Neogastropoda; family Muricidae; genus Stramonita; species Stramonita haemastoma. The sequence continues at coordinate 6,854,498 of CM060321.1, read as the reverse complement.
AGTAATGGACGGCCATGTTTATTTTCTTAAGTTATAGACAGCTTTTGTAAAAATAAAGTTAAGCCGATTACTTCACATTATTAAAGCACATAACACTGTTTACAGTGTTTGATAAAGTATAAGCCTCTATATGATAACAGTATTATGGAATTTCTAGCTATAGCACTTAATCTTGTAAAGCAAACAAATCAAGCACTTGCATTCAAATCATTCACGCGCATGCGACCGTCCACAAAAACAGATTTAAACAGATTTTAGATTCATTTATGCACACACACACACACACACACACACACACACACACACACACACAACACACACACACACACACACACACACACACACACACACACACACACACACACACACACACACGTCCCAACTGCACTTATACCACGTAATTGATTTGCAGGACTGACAGGTCTGAGCGATATAGTTTTTATACAAAGTATGTTGTCGTTGACAACAGCTAGATATTTCACAGAGATGGACAGAACTGGGGTACTGTAAAAATATAGTGTGGAGATTTATATTTGGCCCCTAGGAGCATGGCTTCAGTTTTATAAGCATTTAGCTGTAACTTATTCTGAATCACCCCATAGCGAGTGTTTTGCAGACAGCAGGACATTATTTGTTAAGAGAGAAGGTTGATTTTCAGGAGTATCACTGCTTTGAATCTGAGAATCATCAGCATAAACATGACGATTTGTCTGATGACATTTGATTAGTATATTAAAGTGGAGCAGTGTGAAGGATGAAGAGAACAGGTCATAGAACTGATCCCTGTAGGACTCCACTTTCAAGTTTGACAGGTCCTGATAACAATTTGTTTGCAATAGCTGTTTGGAATTGGTCAGTGCGATAATATGACCAAAACCATGTGAAGGCTGCACAATTAATACTATTTTTTTCAAGTCTAGAGAGAAGAATCGAGTGGTCCATAGTGTTAAAGGCTGCAAATAAGTCGAAAAGCACGAAAAGTGAGTTTTTTGAGCATCCGAAGCGAGCAGAAGCGCATTTAAGGTGTGGACTATGGTAGTTTCGGTGTTGTGGTTATTACGATAGACTGACTGGAAAAGGGGATATAGGGTACAAGTTGTGAAAGGCATCGCGAGAAAAGATTAGCAGGTACCGGATCATGATCGCACGACTTTCTTTTCATTTCTTTCCAAATTGTCATGATGTTCTTTTCACTTGTAGGATGGAAAAAAAACAAGCAGTGGAATGCCAGTGAAGTGGGGATCAGGAGATGCAGGCTGAAAAGGAGGCTGATTTAGTCTGTAGTAGCAGATGTTGCAGACTTTGTCAGAAAAGAACGGAGAAAAGATAGAGAGATGTTTAGAGTGGTTGTGAATGGAAGGCAGAAGGTTTGTTTTCACTGATCCAAGAAAATTTGAGGTGAGGGAGACAAGACGTTTCATGGACGTAGCATTGAGAACTTAAGAAGAGTAGTAGTTTGCCTTTGGTGAATGAATTCAGGCTACAATATTGTTCACCTGTTTTCGAAAAAGCTGTTTAATTTTAGTTTTTGTTCTTTTTGAATAAATTGAAGAAAACAAGAATGTGTCGTTTTTTTATAGATCAAAAGCAAAGTGAATAACCATGAACGTATTCCAGAAACATCTAGTAACATATAATAAGCAAATCAGTAAACTTCTCGACAGAGATGCTGTTAGACATATCAGAGCATATTCAGAATTTGGATCAAGTGTAGGGAAACAAATACACATGCAGAGACAAAAAAAAAATGAATGGCGCTGCTCTTGTGGCGACGCGCTCTCCCCGTGGAGAACAGCCCAAAAATTTCACGTAAAGAAATCTGCCTTGACTAGAAGTGGTAGTCAATACAAAACAATGCAATACAATGCAATGCAATACAATACAATACAATACAATACAATACAATACAATACAATACAATACAATACAATACAATACAATACAATACAATGCAATGCAATGCAAGGCAAGGCAAGGCAAGGCAAGGCAAGGCAAGGCAAGGCAATGCAATGCAATGCAATACAATACAATACAATACAATACAATACAATACAACCCCATAATACCCGTTCCCTTA
>CM060321.1:6837421-6839921 GCA_030674155.1 Stramonita haemastoma | reverse complement strand
GAGTCTATATTATCATTTCCTAAGAATCACGAACTACGATGGTTAAATCAATATTTACACAGAGGAAATGGGGAAATTTGGGATGATCTAACTCCTTAATTCGTTTTTAATTTGTTGTGGTGATTTTTTCCTAGTTGTTCCGCACACACATTTCCCGAACCTCTATCCAGGTCGATACGTAGATTAAGACTCCTAGCATGGCCATTGTGAGCGTTTTGTCTTTTCTACAGCAGAATGTGATAATGGTGTTGCTGTCGATAGCTCAGAAAATAGTTATCCTGTCTTCACTTTCTTATAATTTCACACAATGCTCATTCTTGCTGAGATCAGTAGAACTTCTATTAAAAAAAAAGACTTTTATTGATAGCGTTTGATTTTTTTTTGGTTTTCTTCTTTCCGTTTTTGAACCGTTGAACTCATTATGCATAAGCTTTTTTCTTTTTTTTTGCAGTATTTGATTGACAAACGTTATGTCTGATTACATAATGTTTTTTTTTTGGTAATATCTGAAGTGCGACGAAGACTGCTGAACAGAGATATAATTCTTGATTGGTTTATTTTTCAGTTAAAGCAATTCTAACACGATGTACAAAATTCTAGATATTTTGCCCTTCCCCCTTTTGCTCTTTCTTTCGTTATTTTCCATGTGTTTGTGTAGGTGTTTGTTTTTTGCTTGCTTTCCTTCTTTGCGCATTTTTTCTCTACCTTTCAAAAATGGCTTTGAAAATCTCTTTAAAAAATCAAGTTCATCCACAGGCTAGCAACAATAAAATTCAACTGAACACTAGGCTAAAAGGAAAACAGTATTTCCATAACCATGTGGAATCAGCACTACGTGTCTTTACGTTCAATTTGCTTAATATTGTTGATTGATGATTGCAACCTTTTCAAATAAAGAAAAAGAGAAAGAGAGAGAGAGAAAAGAGAGAGAGAGAAGAGAGAGAGAGAGAGAGAGAGAGAGAGAGAGAGAGAGAGAGAGAGAAGAGAGAAGAGAGAGAGAGAGGAGAGAGAGAGAGAGAGAGAGAGAGAGAGAGAGAGAGAGAGAGAGAAGAGAGAGAGAAGGGAAGAGAAAAAGAGAGACAGAGAGACAGAGACAGAGAGACAGAGAGAGAGAGGAGGAAGGAAGAGAGAGAGAGAGAGAGAGAGAGAGAGAGAGAGAGAGAGAGAGAGAGAGAGAGAGAGAGAGAGAGAGAGAAGACAGACAGACAGACAGACAGACAGACAGACAGACAGACAGACAGACAGAGAGACAGAGACAGAGAGACAGAGAGACAGAGAGAGACAGACAGAGAGAAGGAAGAGAAAGAGAGAGAGAAACAGAGACACAGAGAGAAAAAGAAATGTACACAGACACAGAAAAAAAGACACAAACAAAACAAAACAAACCAACAAACAAACAGACAAACAAATACCCAAAAAATCCAAAAACCAGAAGGCACTTACAGACATCTCCAAAAGAGCAGAAGAAGAAGAAGAAGAGGAGGAGAGGGAGACAGACACACGGCGTGCCCAGTCTAGGCCAGTGCTCCATGACGACACTGCTGGGCCCCCAACACGCACACCCGAGGTCCGGAATGCACTGCCCCCTTCCCGCACACCAAGTGAGAGAGACACAGAGAGACACAGAGAGACTGGGCTGCTAGCCTACCCAGCTTCTGGCACACACTGCACTGTACTGACAATTCCGCCCGCTAGGCTACACCACAGCAGCAGCAGCAGCAGCAGCAATAGCAGCAGCAGTAGGAGTAGTAGTAGTGGTAGTAGTAGGAGGAGTGGCAGCTTTTTTTGGCTGCCCACATACAGTGCGGATCATGAATATTTCTGTTTTTCTGTGTGTGTGTTGTGTTGTGTGTGTGTGTGTGTTCGGAGGGGGAGGGGGGTGTGTGTGTGTGTGTGTGTGTGTGTGTGTGTGTGTGTGTGTGTGTGTGTGTGTGTGTGTGTGTGTGTGTGTGTGTGTGTGTGTGTGTGTGTGTGTGTGTGTGTGGTGTGTGTGTGTGGTGTGTGTGTGTGTGTGTGTGTGGTGTGTGTGTGTGTGTGTGTGTGTGTGTGTGTGTGTGTGTGTGTTGTGGTGTGTGTGTGTGTGTGTGTGTGTGTGTGTGTGTGTGTGTGTGTGTGTTTTCTCTCTGTTTCTGTCTCTGTCTCTCTGTGTGTCTCTCTCTGTCTCCGTCTCTGTGTGTCTTTCTCTCTCTCTCTATTTCTTTCTCTGTCTCTGTTTCTGTTTCTGTCTCTGTCTCTATGTCTCTGTCTCTCTATCTCTCTCTGTATCTATCTCTGTCTCTTCCTCTCTCTCTCTCTCTCTCCTCCTCTCTCTCTCTCTCTCTCCTCTCTCTCTCTCTCTCTCTCTCTCTTCTCTCTCTCTCTGCATAATTGTAGTTCTTATTGTTTCCCTGATCCTTCTTTTTCTCTCCTTCCACCTCCTCTTGCTCCTCCTCTCTCTCTTTTCTTCTATTCTGTTTTTCTCTCTTTCTTTGTCCATTTCTTCTTACCCTCTTCAGGAGCT
>CM060321.1:6817421-6827421 GCA_030674155.1 Stramonita haemastoma | reverse complement strand
TGCTAACACAGCTGTCCGTTTTCCCCACTTTCGGCTCTCTCAGACTCTCAGCTGCTGTCTATTCCATCCCATCCCATCCTAGTCCCAGCTGGTGCTAAACTATAGCAGGAACTGACCACACTTGTACAAAGAAATGGGCGTGCTGATTTTAGCACCGGGTTCTAGACCTTTGACTGAGTTATGCTAAATTTGCCACACTGTGTTCATTGTTCAGATCCAAAAATAATAGCACTCTTTGCTCTGATCCAACATAGCCTTGTCTGTTTTTCAGTCTGTCTGCCTCTGTCTGTCTGTCTCTCATCATTATCATTCTCACTCTCTGTCTGTTTGCCTATCTGTTTCCCTATTTCTCTGTCTGGTTGTCTATCTGTCTACCTGTCTAAATGTCCGTCTGTCTGTCTGTCTGTCTGTCTGTCTGTCTGTCTGTCTGTCTGTCTCTTTCTCTTTTTGTCTCTATCTGTCTTTGTCTCTGTCTCTCTCTCTCTCTTTGTCTCTGTCTGTCTGTCTGTCTGTCTGTCTGTCTGTTTGTCTGTCTGTCTGTCTGTCTGTCTGTCTCTCAATCTCTCTCTCTCTCTCCTCTCTCTCTCTCTCTGCTCTCTCTGTCTGCCTCCAAACCCGATGTTGACGCAGTACACCAAGCTCTGCCAAATTTTGCCAAATTCAGCAGGTTCCAGACAGTGTCGTTCCTTAAGAAGTGTACAGTCAGTACATAAGGACCATGCCAGCGGTACCATTAAGTTTCAGGGCGGTCTGTGGTGGCTTTGTACCAGTATTTTTGGCCTTCATGGGCCAACGTGAAAAAGAAAAGGTAGACATGAGGATGAGGACATTGAAACTTGTCAACATGAAAGGCGGTGTAGTGGTAGGCACGCTCCTCTCCTACCTGTATTTTGCCACCCTCCTATACAGGTGTGGGGACATTGAGTTGAACCCGGGGCCGAATCCAAAGTCATCAAGACAGACACACCTGACAAATACGAGTTCGAGTCGCAGAACCAGTGGAAGCAGCGTGTTGGCTGAAGAAGGCGACCAGGCATCAAGACAGGCAAGTGCAGGTGTGGGTGGAGAAACAGACAAGTGTTTGAAAGACATTATGGCCACGCTGGGGGATTTGAGTACTCAGTTTACAAAATTGGACAGCAAGTTTGACAATATGAAAGAGGACATGAAGGACTTGCGTGGTTCTTTCAATGGTTTTGTAGAAGAGCTAGCGGGGCTCAAAGAAGAAATGTCCACCCTCAAGAAAGAAAACGAACAGCTGCAAAGTGCAAACAAAGACCTGCAGGAAAGGGTGGAGGTACTGGAAAGAAAAACGGACGACTTGGAAGGCCGATCAAGAAGAAACAACGTCCTTGTCTATGGCCTCCCAAAGAAAGACAATGAAAGCTGGAAGGACTGTGAAGACTCCTTGCGCAGCCTGGTCAAGGACAAACTGCAGGTGGAGGACGACGTGGCTTTTGACAGAGTGCACCGTGTCAGCAACAAGCCCAACGCCCCAGTGATGGCCAGATTCACCTTCTACAAGGACAAAGAGAGGATCCTGAAGGCCAAGCGGAAACTTCAAGGCAGCAACATCTTCCTGGGGGAGGACTTTTCCCAGCGTGTTCGAGACGTCCGCAGGAAACTGACTCCATTCCTGAAAGCAGCAAGGAAGGAAGGGAAGAAGGCCATCATGATCTTCGACCACCTGGTGATCGAAGGGAAAAAGTACATCCTGGACAACGACCGGATCTGTGAGGCAGCCTAGCAAGTTGGTCAGCCCTGTCACGATGAAAAACAGCCACCACGCAAATTGTCCACCCACCCTTTTTCACACGGTAGCAACACAAACAAAACACCGGTTAGAAATGATGTCGCTGGCGGTGACAGTGCCGTAAGGGTGTGCGCTTATGCACGTGAAAACTGTGAAGACAAAATGAGCTGGGTCAGTGCTGATGTCGAAAACGACATCTTGTCCCAAAGTGAACGGAGCGTTGGTGCTCCTGTACCCGAGCCTGTTGACAGTCATGGAGCTGGTGCAAGTGCACCGAAATTTTGTGCGTTCCGTAATAAATCAGTGAAGGGGGCAAACGTCAATAATACTTTTGTCCATGAAAATACCAATACCGTGTGTTATGACATAAATGATGTTAGTTTTGATGTGTCTGATGTTAATGTTTATACAAATGAAAAGGTTGATGATGTATCATATGAAGATGCCAGTATACAGAGTTTTGATATGTTTGATATTGCTCTTGATAATGATGATGTTGATGGTTTACTGTGTGATGATGCAAGTGTGGTGTGGTATGATATGTCTGAAGATAATGTGTTTACTGAAAATGATGTTGATGTTTTGATGCATGGTGACTTGGGCAGTGGGATGCATGGTATGCTAGATGAAAATGTGTGTGCTGATGATACTGATGCTTTGTGTGAAGTGGCAAGACAAGTGAGAACTGATGTGTCTGATGATGACGTGCATACTGATAACAGTGCTGAAGCCTTCATTCATGAAGACTCAAACATAACAGGATTTGTTGAGCTAAATTATGAAAATGATACAGACATGTGTAGCGTTTATTCTCATAGGTCTTTGCTGGATAGCAAAGAAAATGAACAAAAAACACCAAAAGACTGCTCACATAAAAAGAAGCAGATTTTCTTTCTTCATTGGAACATTTGTGGCCTTCTTTCTAAATTAAGTGACTCAGAATTTATTACGTACGTTTCAGGTTTTGATGTTATCTGTTTAGTAGAGACTTTTGTGGAAGAATTGAATACTACTTTGTTTAACAGTTACACCGCCTTTGTTAAGCCAGCAGTGAAATTGTCTGCACGAGGCCGACGTTCAGGGGGAGTAATCTGTCTAATTAAAAATGATTTGATGCCATATGTACGTAACCTCCCTTGTGATTGTGGACAATATTTATCCTTTGTGTTCGACAAAAAATTGTTTAATGTTGATAAAGATGTATTGTTTGTATGTGCTTACGTACATCCAGAAAATTCACCTTTCTACACTTCTTTTGACATTAGAAATGGTGTTAGTGCTCTTGAGGAATGTCTTGTTGATAATATTTTATCTCTGGGTGACATCTATGTGCTCATGTCTGGTGACATGAATAGTCGAACTGCTAACTGTGCTCCCAGTGCTGCAGATGAAACTGTTTTTGATTTTGCTGACAAAAGTGTGTCATCATGTGATGAAAGCAGTCGTTGTTCTGAAGATCAAACACTGAACGGATATGGAAAGTATTTGTTGAACATGTGCAGTAGTTTGGGTTTAAGTATTTTGAATGGATTTTGTCATGGTGACCTTGATGGGTGTTGTACATATGTGTCTGAAGCTGGTAACAGTGTTGTGGATTATTGTTTGATGTCAGCAGACTTTTATAATTTGGTTAAAAACAAGTGTAGGTTAACTGTACAAGAGAGAATAGAATCAGATCATTTTCCTCTGGAGTTTTGTTTTGAAATGGCGCACTCATTGTGTACATACACAGAAAAATGCAAAACTTCATTTTTTGAAAAGTATGATTGGAAAACAGATCATACTGAGCATTTCATTGCTAACATTAACAGCTTTGAAACTCAGCAAAAGTTTAAAGAAGCAGCTCAGTTGATTGAAAGTGATGTAGATACAGCTCTGGAGATGTTTAATGATATTCTGAGGAAACAAGCTGAGTGCATGAAACGCAAAATTTATGTAGATCGGAACAGAAGTGAAAGGGAATGGTTTGACCAAGACTGTAAAGATGCAAGGACTAATGTTCGCAAACTTTTAAGAAAATTCCTTAAAACTAAAGATAAAGGTGATCGCTATATTTTTTGCCAGGCCAGAAAAGAATATAAGCATTTATTGTTTGAAAAGAAAAGACTTTTTAACAACAGACTACTTCACAAATTGATAGAATCTTCTAACAATCAGAAAGATTTTTGGCAAACTGTCCATAAGCTGTCCCGGAAGCAAACTCAACCTCAGAATGATATTTCACTTGAGAGCTGGTTCACTCATTTTAAAAGTATCCTTGAAAAAGATGTCAGTAATGAAGAAATGGCAAGTTGCTCTGATCAAAGTAATGTCAATGCTTCCACAGATTCAGACTTTGATAGTGAAGAAAGGGTCAGTGTAGCAACAGACCTTGAAGATGTAAATCATGTTCTGAATTGTCCTATCTCAAAGGAAGAAGTCAGCATTGCCATTAGAAAACTCAAGTGTAAAAAAGCTGCTGGTCCTGATCAAATTATTGCAGAAATGATAAAACATGCAGGAGATGTTGCAGTAGAATTTTTTACGACATTATTTAATAGTCTGTTTGACAGGGGGGCATATCCTAAATGTTGGACAGAATCTATTTTGTTGCCGCTGTACAAAAAAGGGGATGTGAATGAAACAAATAATTATAGAGGGATTTCTTTGTCTAACATAAGTGGGAAAATGTACAGCTCTATCATAAACAGCAGGCTACAAGAATGGATAGAATTAAATGACATTACAGGAGAGCACCAAGCAGGCTTTAAAAAAGATCATTCTACAGTTGACCATATTTTTACTTTGTTAGCAGTTATAGAAAAACAATTTGCTTATAACCGAAAACTGTACGCTGCTTTCATTGATTTTGAGAAAGCGTTCGATTCTATTTCAAGAAAGTTATTGTGGCCAGTATTAAGAAAAAATGGGGTAACGGGTAAATTGTTTCGTTGCATTAAAAGTATGTATGAAGAAGTCAAAGCAAAGGTCAGATGCGGAACAAAATTCAGTGATTATATATACTGCACGGCAGGTGTTAAACAGGGTGATGTATGCAGCCCAGTATTGTTCTCTCTTTTCATTAACGAGCTAGCTGACGATATTGTAAATAAAGGAAAGCATGGGGTATCTTTCTCTGACTGTTTGGAAGAGACATTTTTACTACTTTTTGCTGATGATGTTGTTTTATTATCTGAAACTGCTGTGGGATTGCAAACACAACTAAACAATCTGTATACTGCTGCTAAAGATCTGCAGTTGAAGGTAAATATGAACAAAAGTAACATAATGGTTTTTCGGAAAGGAGGATTCTTGGCAGCTCATGAGAAATGGTACTTTGGCAATGCTAAGTTTTCAGTTGTAAATTCATACAAATATCTTGGAATCCACTTGACAACTAAACTTAGCTTCAATTTTACGTGCCAAGATTTAGCTTCAAGGGCTAAGAAAGCTGTTCTGGGTATTCTGAGTATCTTATACAAGTTTGAAAATAATTCTGTAAAAGTCTTCATGAAACTCTTTGATACACAGGTACAACCTATTATACAATATGGAGCTGAGATCTGGGGAATAGAAAACATTGCGCCAATAGAAAAGTTACATTTATTTGCATTAAAGAGATTTCTTGGTGTAAACTGGCGCACTCCTAATGACATGGTCTATGGAGAACTAGGAAGGTATCCATTGTTTATAAATTCTAAGGTAAAATGCATTCGTTATTGGCTTAAGATAACTCGTATGGAGGATAAACGATTGCCATCTAAAGCTTATAAAATGCTATACCAACTTGATTGTAAAGGCAAGCATACTTGGGCATCTAAAATACGTACATATTTGTGTCAGTATGGCTTTGGGTTTGTCTGGGACAATCAAGGAGTCGAAAACGTTAACGAATTCATAAAATCTTTTAAGCAGAGACTTGTTGACTGCAGATGGCAGGAATGGAACACTCACATTCATAGCAGTGATCGATTTTTTCTGTATGCAACATTTAAAACGTCATTTTGCATTGAACACTACACAGGGGTAGAAATGAATAGGTATGTTAAGCAAGCATTATCAAAATTTAGATGTGGTGTATCAGATATTGCTGTACATTTGAAACGATATGCAAAAGACAACAGTGATAATTTGGTTTGTAATTTGTGTAAATTGGCAACTCAGGATGAAATGCATGTTGTTTTGGAATGTCCAGTTCTCAGAGACTTAAGAAAAGAATTAATTCTGCCATTATATTGGAATTATCCATCAATGGTCAGGCTAGCTCAGCTTATGGCATCTGAAAATGAGCAAACTGTTAAAAACTTTGCAATTTTTCTGTACAAATCTTTGAAGAAAATAACAGAGCCAATGTAAAGTTTTCGTGAATGTTAAAAGAAAGTAAGTCAAAATTTGTATTGAATAACTCATTTTTTCATCAAGCAATTAACAGTGAATGGCTGTTTACTTCCATTTTTGCATGTTTTTTCACCCCTTCAGAAGGGGCTTTGACCTATCTGAATAAACTATCTGAAGTCTGAAGTCTGAAGTCTGAAGTCTTCTCTCTCTCTCTCTCTCCTCTCTCTCTCTCTCTCTCTCTCTCTCTCTCTCTCTCCTCTCTCTCTCTCTCTCTCTCTCTCTCTCTCTCTCTCTCTCTCTCCTTCTTCTCTAAGTAGACCACGAACTTAACCAAAATATTTCAGAAGAGCTAAAAAGAGCAATAAACAAATTGAAATGTGGCAAGGCAAGTGGCCTTGATGAAATAACTGCTGAAATGTTGAAGAATGGAGGCCAAGAAGTTCATGGTTTTCTTATAAAGTTATTCAATACGATTTTTGACAAAGGTATTTACCCACAAGCTTGGGCTAAAGCTATAATAGTTCCCATTTTTAAGAAGGGAGATCCTAATAATGTGGATAATTATAGAGGAATCTCTTTGTTGAGTATCATATCAAAGTGTTTTACTTCAATATTAAACAATAGGCTATATTCTTGGCTTGAAAATAATCAAATGATATCTGAAAATCAGGCAGGCTTCAGAAAAAAGTACTCCACAATTGATCAGATCTTTAACCTGTATGCATTTGTTCAGAAGTGCATGAATAAGAAAGGTCGAAAGTTATATGTTGCATTTATAGACTTTAAAAAAGCGTTTGATTCTGTTAAACATAATTTACTTATAGAGTGCATCCAAAACCAGGGAGTAAAGGGAAAGTTTCTTGCAGCAATGTCAGCTATGTATCATACATTATTTTCATGTATACGTGCAAATTGTGAATTGTCTGAATACTTTGAATGCCCCATTGGTGTGAGACAAGGATGTGTGTTAAGCCCTACTCTTTTTTCTGTATTTATTAACCATTTATCTGAGACTATCGGTAAAAAAGGTAAACATGGAATTCAGCTAGTACCAGATATTATGGAAGTCTTCATTTTACTTTTTGCAGATGATGTGGCTCTTATTTCAACTACTCCTGGAGGTTTACAAAACCAACTGAATGTACTGAAATCTTGTTGTGATGATTTGCAATTAAGTGTTAATTCTGATAAGAGTAAAGTGATGGTTTTTAGAAAAGGGGTTTTTCTTGGAAAAAAAGAACAATGGGTTTTTGATAATTTAAAATTAGAGGTGGTGAACAAATATTGCTATTTGGGGTTTACTTTTACGACAAAACTTAGTTCTAAGCTAGGCACAGATCATCTTGTGACAAAGGGAAAGAAAGCTGTTGTAGAACTAAATAGGGTTTTCAATAAATATAAAGAAATTAACGCTAAAACATTTTTCAAGATCTTTGATATAAAAATACAACCAATTTTACTATACTCATCTGAAATATGGGGCTACATAAATTAGAACATATAGAGAAAGTTCATATGATTGCCTGTAAGAGATTTTTGGGTGTACCATTGAAAACACCAAATAAAATGATATATGGTGAGCTTGGAAGATACCCTCTTTATATCAACTCCTATAGAAATGCTCTTAGATATTGGTTTAAACTATTACAAATGAATCCCAACAGACTACCTTATAATGCTTATCAAATGTTGCTTGATTTGGATAAATCTGGAAAGAACTGCTGGGTTACTAAGATAAGACAAATTCTGTGTGATACAGGATTCAGCTTTGTTTGGCTTCAACAGGGAGTAGGTGATGTTAAAGCTTTCTTACGTTTATTTAAACAGAGAATGATTGATTTATTTATCCAAGAATGGTATAGTACAGTTAGGGACAGAGACAGGTATGACAGCTATAGGAGTTTCAAAACAACATTTGGTAAAGAAGAATATCTTCTACAGTTAGATAGTTACTGCTTTAGAGTTGCTGTGTCACAGGTGAGATGCAATGCTCTGCCACTTAATAACAATGTACATCGATATAGCGAACGGAACCAAAATAAAGAATGTCCATTTTGTAAACCAAAAGTTGAAGATGAACAGCATTTCCTTTATGAATGTTTCATGTATACTGATTTAAGAGTCAAATTTCTAAGTGATTGTGTGGATAGACCTTTACACGATCTCCTTAAAGCAGAAAACACCAACAGAAATCACAGTTTGTCTAGATTTATTTTCCACGCCATCAATAAGAGAAAGGCATTACTGTATTAGGATAGTTAAGTTACAAACGAAGATAACAGCTACCAGTTTGTAATAAATCTATGTAGCATATCCACAAATAAAGATAATGGTTCCCTTTTTGTTATTATTTAAGTAGCCATGTTTATAGTGGTGGATCTCTTTTTTGTTTGTTTGTTTTGTTCTTATTTTGTGTTTGTTTTGTTTCCCAGACGTAAGAAAGGTATATTTAGATAGAATTGTGATTTTGTTTGAAACAAATGCCCTTTTATGTATATTATGTGCTTTGACATTATGATTTTTCAATGAAATTGAACATGATAAGTATGATGTACTTTCGAGTTTTGCCCATTGCAGGACACTTGTCAACTTTCCCACACCAACCATATGTATTGTGGCCCAAGGCCGATGTACATTAAATTTCTGAGTTCTGAGTTCTGAGTTCTGAGTTCTCTCCTTCTTCTTCTTCTTCTTCTTCTTCTCTCTTCTTCTTCTTCTTCTTCTTCTTCTTCTTCTTCTTCTTTCTTCTTCTTCTCTTCTCTTCTCTTCTCTCCTATTTTATTCTATCTTTCTCTATCTTCGTACAGTACATGTGGACACCAATTTCTATCCTCACTGCTACGAGTGCATACTTACTTACTTACTTATTTACTTATGCATGCATGCATACGAGTATGCCTGAATCGCACTTTTCACATCTTCGTGTCTAGTTTTTTTCCAAGAAACACTGAGATGGAACTGACAGTTTGTCATCACCGGTTCCCGGAGGCCAAACCACTCAGCCGCCTCCAGAACATGGAAAACATCTTGCCACGAGGACATGAAGACCTGGTGTCAGCAAAGATGGTAAATAATGCCCACTCAGCCATCGCACAGCTTCAAAGAGAAGCGTATCATTGAAGGAGGCGGGTGGTTTTGGTGGGTTTTTTGTTGTTGTTATTGTTGTTGAGAAAGCCTTCAATCTTAAAAGGAGAATGGAGTAAGGTGTTAGGTTTTGATGTCAGTTTTGCATTGAAGACTTTGGCTTTAGTTGGACATCCCGTCCTCCGTCACGCGCGCGCAGACTCACACACACGCACGTACACACGTACGGACGCACGCACATATACAGACATAGACACTCACACACTTATAGACACTTATCGTCTAATATCACTATGAGTGAAGAGACGTTAAATTGAAGAAAGCAAGACACTCACACACACATACACGCACGCGCGCGCGCAGACACACACACACACACACACACACACACACACACACACACACACACACACACACACACACACACACACACACACACAGAGTCACACATACACAATAACACACAGTCACACACACATACACACGCACACACACACACACACACACACACACACACACACACACACACACACACACACACACACACACACACACACACCCTGGTGGGAACAGACGACATTTACAAAACTGCATACACACAGGGACTGGATGTAAAAATATAAAAAAGCATAAGAGTGCTTATCCCATTATCCTCGATATAAAAGAATAAAATAAAACTAAACTAAAAAAAAAACACACACACACACACACACACACAGAGGTAATTTTAAACGTTCATGCTAACCTTAAGGAAAGCAAGTTCTCCACCATGCAAGATGTTTATCCTATTACAGATTATAGTGCTGAAGTCTTATTTTGCTGTTCCAAACTTTAGGAATTGGATGT
>CM060321.1:6809921-6812421 GCA_030674155.1 Stramonita haemastoma | reverse complement strand
GAGATGGAAGTGAGGGAGATGGAAGTGAGGGAGATGGGAGTGAGGAGATGGAAGTGAGGGAGATGGAAGTGAGGGAGATGGAGTGAGGGAGATGGGAGTGAGGGAGATGGGAGTGAGGGAGATGGGAGTGAGGGAAGGCAGGTTGATGACAGTGGCGGTTTCTGAAAGCATGCGGTTGCTCATTCAGGATGTAAAGGTAAGTGGGTCTGGTTTTGTTCAAGTTCCGTTTCACATTATACAGAATTTGTATGCTATCAACGTATGGGTAACTTTTCAATGTGCTTTCTGTCTCTGTGTGTCTCTGTGTATCGTATGCTATCAACGTACGTAACTTTTCAATGTGCTTTCTGTCTCTGTGTGTCTCTGTGTGTCGTATGCTATCAACGTACGTAACTTTTCAATGTGTTTTCTGTCTCTGTGTGTCTCTGTGTGTCGTATGCTATCAACGTACGTAACTTTTCAATGTGCTTTCTGTCTCTGTGTGTCTCTGTGTCTCTGTCTGTCTGTCTGTCAGTCTGTCTGTCTGTCTGTCTCTCTCCTGTCTCTGTCTCTGTCTCTGTCTCTATCTGTCTCTCTGTCTGTCTGTCTGTCTGTCTGTCTGTCTGTCTGTCTGTCTGTCCTCTCTCCTCTCTCTCTCTCTCTCTCTCTCTCCTCTCTCTCTCTCTCTCTCTCCTCTCTCTCTCTCTCTCTCTCTCTCTCTCTCTCTCTCTCTCTCTCTCTCTCTCTCTCCTCTCTCTCTCTCTCTCTCCTCTCTCTCTCTCTCTCTCTTCTCTCTCTCTCTCAAGAGTAAGCCCTATTTACATTACTTTTATTAATTACACAAAGGCGTCTGGCACAGTCGACAGGAATTGTGTGTGGAACATACTTCAAACGATAAATTCATCAGCTCAATTGATTTGCATGCTGAAGGCCATGCATTGTTCCATTCAGTCCTGTGCTCTGTGGGGTCCCTGCGTGTCTGAGTCACTGTCTGTCGGTTGTAAAGCTGGGATGTTTGCTCTCTCCATTGCTTTTGTTTTCATCACTAATAACCACAAAGCTTCAGACAAGGTAAACAAAAAATGGAAATGTTGTGTCTTGCTTGCAGAACGTTTTCACCAAACGGATAATAAAATCACTTTAACACTCTTGGAAAAGTATCTTACGTTCTTGGGACTAAAAGTGAAATTAAATAAAAGTAAACTGGTGGTCTTTAGAAATTATTTTTATCGAGCACAAGCAGAGATAAAATGGTATCTTCATGGTGCGAAAATTAAAATCGGTAACAGGACTAGATACTTGGGAATTTTGTTGATGACAACGTTATCCTTTGGTTCTGTACTAGAAAATTTCGCTGATCAGACAAAAAAGGGAAGGTAGCTGACATGATGAGAACAATGTAAATACGTGTTTGTTGTACAGAACATATTTTCAAAACTTTCTGACGTACCGATAAAGCCTCTGTGATTTGAGTTATGCAGACGTCTTTGTTTAAAAAAAAATCATTGAGTCAGATCACTTGTTTGCATTACAGAATCCTGGGCGTAAGTCCAAAGATTCCAATGGGAATTTATGGTGACATTGCTATGTGTCCTCTTTCCATTGACAGCTCAGCTAGCTCACATCGGTTCTGCTTGAAATCAAACCAGATGACTTTAGCCAGCATTCCGTGGCCCAGGCCAAAAGCTGTGTCACTTACTGATGTCAGCTAATTCCCAAGGCCTACACTAAAATGCTGTTATGTTGTAAAATGTTGTGTTGAGATTGCCTTCAGCCATGACAAGCTCTTAACCTAACAACCTGCACTCTCCTTTAAAGGAAGTAAAATCCTCTGGAGTCGGAGTATGGCTGCTTATATAGCGCGCGAGGTACTTGAAAACAGTCATACACGCAAACTTCTCATTCAGTGTGCAATTTCAATCTCACGATGAATCCCAGGTGGGAGGAGTGAGTCAGAGTCAGTGCACATTGTGGGTGACCCTCAGAGTGATATAGCTGGAGAACGCACAACAACAACAACAACAACAACAAATAGCATTCCTAGCCAGAATTTTTTTTATAAGTGTGAAGTCCTTCACATCAGACTACAAACTGAGGTCCCAAGCTATCAACGCACGCAGAAAACATCTTGTGCATATGTTGAAACCTGTTTCGCCTTTTAGAAGAGTAGACCATTGTGTGCCGATGGAAACGGATGACAAAATTGTCGGAACTGCATCAACACGGGAACTGAATGTAAAACACACACACACACACACACACACACACACACACATACACACACACACACACACACACACACACACACACACACACACACACACACACACACACACACACACACACACATACACAAACACAAGTGCCTATTCTGTTATCGTCAAAGCAGAATGATAAATAAAATAGATAAGTAGAGAGGCAGGATGACTAGAAGTGACACAGATGAAAACTTACCTGGAAACAGGACAAATGCTGTTAAACGACGATTAGATATTTATGGATTCCCTGCATGACGTTTTGA
>CM060321.1:6801622-6807321 GCA_030674155.1 Stramonita haemastoma | reverse complement strand
TGTTGTAGTTATTGTTGATGTTGTTGTTGCTTGCTGTTGTTGTCGTCGTTATTGTTATTGTTGATGTTGTTGTTGTTGTTGTTGCTGTTGTTGTCGTTATTGTTATTGTTGATGTTATTGTTGTTGTTGTCGTTATTGTTATTGTTGATGTTTTTGTTTGTTGCTGTTGGGGGTTTTGTGGTAGCCTCTCTCTCAGTTGTACTATATTATTAACAACAACAAAATAACAACCTGTCTTTGGTGTGTATCAAGCCACGATATTTGGGGACCCACACGTGCGAACGTTTGATGGCACCAGCTACCATTTCGGAGGGGTAGGGGACTTTTGGCTTCTCAAGTCCAGCCAACTGAACATCCAGGGTCGCTTTGAGGAGCGAGAGAACGAAAGTAAGTCTTGTAAATTGATATTGCTTGATGTTCTGTTTGTGTGTGTGTGTGTGTGTGTGTGTGTGTGTGTGTGTGTGTGTGTGTGTGTGTGTGTGTGTGTGTGCGCGCGCGTGCGTGTGTGTGTATACACATATTGTTATCTGTTACTACTGGCACGCGATGGCTTTTTCTTCTTCAAGGTAAAACGGGTTTTCAAGTGTGTGTGTGTGTGTGTGTGTGTGTGTGTGTGTGTGTGTGTGTGTGTGTGTGTGTGTGTGTGTGTGTGTGTGTGTGAGAGAGAGGTGTATGTGTGTGTGAGGTGTGTGTATGTGTGTTGTGTGTGTGTGTGTGTGTGTGTGTGGTGTGTGTGTGTGTGTGTGTGTGTGTGTGTGTGTGTGTGTGTGTGTGTGCGTGCATGTGTGTGTGTATGTGTGTATGCGTCCGTGCGTGTCTGTGTGTGTGTGTGTATGTTGCTGTCTGAGTTATTATCCTGTCTTTTGTCAATTAATCAGGATCGTGAGAATTACAAAAAAAAACCTGTCACCACTTCAGCGTGCTTTGAAAAATAGCAGTTCCTGCCCCGACCAGACAGAATCCCTGTATCCTAAACCTGTCTCTTCTTTTTCCGCAGACCTAAAGATCAACACACAGACGCAACTGGCACCCACCAACCTGACGTCACTGGTGATGTGGACCCCCGATAGTGACGTCATCACCATCAAGATGGCGCCCCCTGGCGGACCCTCAAACCGGAAGCTGGACGTCATGGTGGGAAGGCAGAGACGCTTCTTCGAGGACAGTCGCATGATGTGGCAGGATTTTAACAGTCAGTTGTTGTTTTTTTTATTTGTGACATTCCATAATATAATTATTGAGTCGCATTGCAGCAGGTCCATTTTTTGTTATTGACATGTTATCAATCTGCAATAAAATGGTTTTATAATGCAAAAAGCAGATTGAAAATCAAACAATTCTATGAAAAGTTATTACAACTTGAAATGATATACTGCAGGAAATGACAAAATGAGAAATTGACAAGTTTAGCATGGTAACAGGTGGTAATAATGAGGGCTTGGCTATCTTCAAAATACGTTTAAAGGCAAAAGGAAACAAAATTATGCCTTGATATTTCACTGCAAGGTAGAATAATGGCTATCGTTTTATAATCAATCAAAATCTCAAATTAGACAACCTGACCTCCATATGCATAGAATGGCTCCTAGCGGAAAAGTGGGTCAGGTGCGAAGCGACTCATTTCGTGGTGGAACGTCACATTTGCTTTTTCTTTCCCTGGTTTGTTTTTCCTGTTCGTGCTTCTTTCTCTTTTGATAGGTTTTTGTTTTTGTTTGTGTTGTTGGCTTTTTTTCATATCTACCTTGTTCTTTCATTCTTAGCAAGATTTTATCGTTAGCTTTATGGGTTTGTTTGTTTTTTTACCTTTTGGGTTTTTTTCCAATCTTGTTTGTATTTATTTTCCTTCTGTTTTTATGCATATGTTGGGAAACAGCCTAGTGCTGACTCCACTCTCCCCCAAAAGTCCTTCGGATGAGACTATAAACCGAGGCCCGGTGTGTGAACACACACAGAACATCTTGCGCACACGTTAAATCCTGTTCCGCTTTTCGTAAGAGTAGGCCATCGTGTGCCGGTGGGCAGAGATGACATTTACAAAAACTACATACACACGGGAACTGGATGTAAAAAAAAAAAAAGCACAAGAGTCCTTATCCCATTATCCTCGATATAAAAGACTAAATAAATAAATAAAAAATAAATAAATAAATAAATATGTAAAAAAAAAAAAAAGCATATGATTCCTTATTCCATTATCCTCGATATAAAAGATTAAATTAATGAATGAATAAATAAATTAATTAATTAAATAAATCAGTCGGTCTGTGTTTTCAGATGTGTCCATTGTCAACAACATGGGAACAGCCGAGGCCACGGCAGACAAACAGCACAGCAACTTCACCGTTCTCTTTGTCGGAGGGACGGCAGTGCAAGTGGCAGAACGGCAGGGGCTGTTACATGTGATAGTTACCCTCCCGCCCCATTATGGACTGGTGTGTAGACAGGAGGAGGAGGGGGGTGAGGGGCGGGGGGGGGCTTTGTTTGTGTTGTTGTTTGCTTGTTTGAGGTTTTTGTTTTGTTTTGTTTAATTTGTGTGTTTTGTTTGCTGGTTTTGGTTGGGCTTTTTTTTATTACAGAAAGTGCTGTGTGTCTTGGCGTCTGGTTGGTTGGTTGGTGGGTTGGTTTATTCATTGGAAATATATCTCATCTTCATCTCACTTATCTTCTACGGATTTTCATGAAAACGATCAATTTCTTCTCTAGTGTGTTTCTTCTCTATTGTGTATTGCGATACCAGTCCTGAACGTGATACGTTGTGTGTTCCATGCCAGTTCATATCCGATTTTTTTCCCTGCTCCCCCTCTCCTGTGCACTCACCAGTCTCTTGAGTGGTGGTCTAGGTGCTAGTCTTTCGGTATCGAGACAATAAACGGTGTGAAATATGCGTTTAAGGCACGTAAACGAACCCAACGGTAAGAAGAGAGTTGTTTCTGAGGAAATTCTATACAAAAAGGCATTCTCATCGCGTAACAAGTACACATGCAGACAGTTGGATTGAGTTTTTTTGTGTGTTTTTTTTTGGGGGGGGTGTTTTTCTTTTTTATAGAATGTGTGGTGCTGCTCTTATGCCGAAAAGAGCAGCCTAATTTCCATGCCGAGGAATTTGCCACGACTAAAAGTGCTGTTTAATTCATAGCAATAAAACAATAACAATACGACACAATGCAAAACAATACAATACAATGTGATCCAATGTAGTATAGTGACATGTAATGTTCTACAACAGAATATACGATATGATATTGTACAGTACAACACAATGCAACCATACAACACAGCAAAACGCAACATAACACAATACAATACAATACAGTGGATTCTATATAGACAATACAATTTGATGTTATCCCCTCGTGTGTGTGTGTAGTAGTAGTAGTAGTAGTGGTAGTGGTAGTGGTAGTGGTAGTGGTAGTAGTAGTAGCAGTAGTAGTAGTAGTAGTAGTAGTAGTAGTAGTAGTAGTAGTAGTAGAAGTAGTAGTAGTAGTAGTAGTAGTAGTAGTAGTAGTAGTAGTAGTAGTAGAAGTAGTAGTAGTAGTAGTAGTAGTAGTAGTAGTAGTAGTAGTAGTAGTAGTAGTAGTAGTAGAAGTAGTAGTAGTAGTAGTAGTAGTAGTAGTAGTAGTAGTAGTAGTAGTAGTAGTAGTAGTAGAAGTAGTAGTAGTAGTAGTAGTAGTAGTAGTAGTAGTAGTAGTAGTAGTAGTAGTAGTAGTAGTAATAGTAGTAGTAGTCTTCAGTTTAACGTCTTTCCACTTTAAGTGATACCAGACGATCTCAAGGAATAATTGGAAAGTGTGTGTGTGTGTGTGTGTGGTGTGTGTGTGTTGTGTGTGTGTGTGTGTGTGTGTGTGTGTGTGTGTTCATGCATACGTATGTGCGTGCGTATGTGTGTGCGTGCGTGCGTGCGTGCATGCCTGCGTGCGTGTGTGTGCGTGCATGCCTGCGTACCTGTGTGTGTGCGTGCGTGTGCCTGTGTGTGCCTGCGCGTGCGTGCATGCGTGTGTGTGTGTGTGAGTGTGTGTGTGTGTGGCGTGTGTGTGCGTGCGTGTGTGTGCGTGCATGCGTGCGTGTGTGTGCGTGTTGTGTACAGACGGAGGGTTTGCTGGGTACGTTGGATGGGGATGCCTCCAACGACTTCAAGAATCCCCAGGGCACAGTGGTTCCTGTAGAGGCACAGCTGGACACAGTCTACCTGGAGTTCTCCAAGACCTGTTAGTATAACCCCCCCCCACCACCACCACCACCACCCCGCAGTCGGAATATGGCTGCCTTACCTTCACAGTGGGCAAAACCAGTCGCATTGACTTATTTATTTGTGTATTTATTTGTATCACTTTATGTCACAGCAGATTTCTCTGCGTGAAATTCGGGCTGCTCTCCCCAGGGGAGAGCGCGTCGCCACAAGTGCAGCGCCTACCTATTATTTTATTTTATTTTTTTTACATATCATATATACGGCCCCAAGCCGCCCTGGGGACTCCCAACTCCCCGATTTTTTTTCCTCAGGGCTGGTGTCTTAACACGACACCTGTGCGCATGCTGGTTTGCTTTGTTTTTTAATTTTGTCATCTGCTCCTACCGGCACACGATGGTCTACACTTCCGAAAGGTGGAACGGGGTTTTAACGTGTGCGCAAGATGTTTTGCGTGCGTGCGTGCGTGCGCACACGGGGCCTCGGTTTATAGTATCATCCGAATGACTTATGCAAAACCTCACCATTGGTGAACCTCGGAGCTATCGCCCCAGAGACGAAAAGAAAAAAATCGATGTTTTATTCACTTCCATTATTCCCCGAAGCTATCTTTGATGGTGGGGGGAAAGGGTAACTATCGTCGTCATCATGATCATGATCATCATCACCATCATCATCATCATCATCACCATCACAGACAAACAGCAACGCTAATAATATTCTTTTTCTTCTCCTATTTGCAGGGAACGTAGCCACCAACGACCACTGGGCAACACAGGGGCACGACACGAAAACGCCATTGTTCGGGGACGGCAAGTCCTTTGTCTACAAACCGGACAAAGAGAGCCTGAAACCGGCAGACGTTGTGATGACGCGAGTTTGCGGCCAGAGCAAAGCCTGTCAGCGGGATTATTACGTCACCAGTGAAGCCAGCGTCGCACGTGACAGCAAGCAGACGGAAGAGAGTTTTGAGGCGCTGCGTCTGTCCCAGACTAAAGGTGATGAATTGTATTGTACTGTATCGTGTTGTGTTGTGTTGTGTTGTGTTGTGTTGTGTTGTGTTGTGTTGTGTTGTGTTGCGTTGCGTTGCGTTGCGTTGTGTTGTGTTGCGTTGCGTTGTGTTGTATTGTATTATGTTGTAATGTGTTGTATTGTATTGTATTGCTTTGTATTGC
Source organism: Stramonita haemastoma (assembly GCA_030674155.1). Classification (NCBI taxonomy): domain Eukaryota; kingdom Metazoa; phylum Mollusca; class Gastropoda; order Neogastropoda; family Muricidae; genus Stramonita; species Stramonita haemastoma. The sequence goes on along the minus strand of CM060321.1, from coordinate 6,801,960 downwards.
GTTGTGTTGTGTGATGGGGGTGGCAAGTAGATTACTTCCCGTGCGATCAGAGCCCTGTCGCAGCGTTGTGTTACTAAATCGGGGCACACCTGCGAATTGTGCGATGCTCTGTTTCCTTGGGTGGTGGTCGATAGCCCTCCATTACATACACTTTGCCTTCATGGTGAAAGGTAGAATTTATGCAACCTCTTTTTAGAGGTCACATCCTAACTGGCTAACTGTACCCACCCGAGAAGCTGTGCAGAGATGGGGCATCACATGGGCCAATGTCCACTCTGTTACAGTTGTATTGTATTGTATTGTATTGTATTGTATTGTATTGTATTGTATTGTATTGT
>CM060321.1:6794122-6799122 GCA_030674155.1 Stramonita haemastoma | reverse complement strand
TCAAACCAAAACATCAAAAAACCCAATCCACACGGATTATATATTAGAAGGAAGAAAAGAAAAAAAAACAACTAAAGCAACAATACCATATGATAATACCCATCACCATTGAGTGGAATAACATAACAAACATATGGGCATGCACACATTTAAAAAAAAAAAATTTTAATCATAATGGTGTCAAACAGCTTATATCAATACAATGTCACCAACCATTATTTAAGACTGAAAAAAAAAAAAAAAAAAAAAACACCAAAAAACAAACAATCAGACCAAACATCAAAAAACCAATCCACACGGATTATATATTAGAAGGAAGAAAAGAAAAAAACAACTAAAGCAACAATACCATATGATAATACCCATCACCACTGAGTGGTATAACATAACAAACATATGGGCATGCACACATTTAAAATTGTTTTGTTTTTTTTAATCATATGGTGTCAAACAGCTTATATCAATACAATGTCACCAACCATTATTTAAGACCAAAAAAAAAAAAAAAAAAAAAAAAATCCATGAAATGTCAATAAGCAACTTATGTCAGATTACATTATCTCCACACTTCAATTCATACTTATGTTATGAGGAAGAAAAGAAAAAACTAAACAAAACAAACAAACAAAAAAAACAAACAAAAAAAACCCCGAAAAACAAACGCAACAATACATATGATAATACCAATCTCCACTGAGAGGAAATAACATATACACTAACAAACATTCAAACTAACCAAAAAACTAATAAACAAACAAAAGCAACAGAGAACCAAACAAACATAATGAACGAAAAAAAACCAAGCAAAACAAAACTAAAGCAAAAAACAAACAAAAAACAAGCAAACAAACAAACACAACCCCCCCAAAAAAACACACAAAAAACCCCACACACTCAAAAAAGAAAAAATTTGGAGGGGGGGTGGGAACGGGTGGGGAGGGGGTATCAAGGAGGAAGGGGGAAAACACAAACAGCAACCAGAAGAATTATAATAATGATTTATGATTATATTTCATAAATAAAAAACCCTACACATATGAACAAAAACAAACAAACAAACATTCAAACAAACAAACAAAAAACAAACAAAACACAACAAAAAAACATACACAACAAACAGCCAGAACAAAAAAGTAAGGCCTTTCCACTTATCAAAATAATATAAATATAATAGTGCTAATAGTCTCATTAGTATAATTAATAAAATTAAAAAAATATATATATATTTATCCTGAAACTATTAAACTGGGTAAGTGAAAAAAAAAGAAAAAAAAATGCATAGAGAAAAAAAAAATCCAATCTAGTCGTCAAATCAGTGGTTTGGTTTTCTCCTTGTGAATTTGCAGAATATACACGTGTTTACATACATCACTTATTCCCTATCCTGTTCAAAATTAAAATTATATTTTAAAAAAATAAAAAAAAAACAACCCTTTCTCCACCTTTTCCCCCTTCCACATACATATATAGCAAGCAAAGTGTAGCTTTTTCAGTCACAGTGAGCCACACGTGAAAGATTTTTCGGGGTTAGCAGAAAGTATCAATATCTTTAGTCTGTTCTAAGTATGGTTGATTGGATTGATGTGTAGTTCTTAAACATTTTTGCATAAGCGCATTAAGTGATTTTTCAACTGATTTTTGAACTGATTTTTATTTTTGATACATTTTAAATGTTTTGGGAGCTTGTTCCATAAATCACTACCTGAATATAGGAAGCTTGTTTTGTAAAGATTGTTTCTGGGTCTGGGAAATGTTAGTAGATGGTTATGCCTGTGCTCATTAATTTTGAATCTATTGGTGATCTTGGGAGGGGCATTTCCATTGACAACTTTTTGTACAAATAGAGCTTTATTGAGATAAAGCCTGTTTTGAAATGTAAGAATATTTGTTAGCTTATAATCATTGATGGTTAGGGAGCTTGATTTTAATAGGACAAGTTTTAGTGCTCTTTTATATAATCGATGGATGAATTTCAAATTAGTTTCACTGCAGTTGTCCCAAAGAGATGAGGCATAGTCAACTATAGGCAAGATGTGTCCACAAAAAAAGAGTTTGCGTGAATGACTATCTAGAAAGTGTTTTATTTTTGATAGCTGACGTACCTTGTTTGTAAGACGTTTTCCTTGTGCCATCACATGGTCAGTCCAAGTAAGATTATTGTCGATAATTACACCCAGAATTTTGTGTGAGTCAACTTCTTCAATGATTTTTTTGATCTATCAACAGAGGTTGAAATTTACTTTTCATTTTTTGCCTCTTTTGTCGTGCTAGTACGTACATACTTTTAGTTTTTTTTAGCATTTAAGGACATATGGTTTAATTGAGTCCAAGTAATCAATTTGTTGATATTGTTTTGAAGTTTGAGTGTTAGTCTGTGGGGGTCAGTATCACTACAATAGAGGGATGTGTCATCAGCAAACATTTCACAGCTACAATCTAGAAATAAGGGTAAGTCATTTACATATATTGAGAACAAAAGAGGACCCAATATTGATCCTTGTGGTACTCCATATCTAATAGATACTAATTCTGATGTTTGATTATTTGCAGTTACCAACTGCTGTCTATCTAACAAAAAACTTTTTAAAAGATTGATTATTTCAGGTGTTAGTTTGTATAGGTGAAGTTTACGCACTAGCAGGGAGTGATTAATTACATCAAATGCTTTTTCAAAGTCAACAAAAATTAGACCTGTATAGTTATTTTCATTTATGTTGTGTAAGAGACTGTCTGTAAGTTGAGTTAGAGCTGTGTGACAAGAATAGTTTTTACGAAAGCCTGACTGATCTTCATTTAATTAAGTTTGTGTGTGTGTGTGTGTTTTGGGTTGTGTTGTTGTTGTGTACTGGTTGGTGGTATTGGGGGGGGGTGTAGGGGGTGGTGGTGGGGTGTGTAGGGGTGGGGTGGTGGGGGTGTTGGTGGGGGTGGTGGTGGTGTGGGTGGGTGGGTGTGGTGGGTGGTGGTGATATGGATAATAATGACAGTGGTGGTGGTGGTGGTGGTGGTGGTGGTGGTGGTGGTGGTGACATGGATTATGACGGTGGTGGAGAGGGGGGGCTGTTGGTGATATGAATAATGATGACAGTGGTGGTGGTGATGGCGATGGTGGTGGTGGTGGTGGTGGTGGTGGTGGTGGTGGTCGTAGTGGTGGTGGTGGTGTAAATAATGATACTAGTGGTGGTGGTGATGATGCTAACGATGGTAATGGCTTCGGTGTTGTATTTTAATAGGTGGCGATTGTCATTCCCTTTGACTTGGGTGTTGGGTGATTCTGATGATGCTTATGACTGCATTGGGGACTGTCGTGTGTGGTGGTGGTGGTGGTAGTGGTGGTGGTGATGCTGATGGTGGTGGTGATGATGCTGATCATGCTGATCATGCTGATAATGATGAAAACGATGACGATGATGATGATGGTCATGACGATGACGACGATGGTGGTGACAATGATGACGATAACGACGATGATGACGACGACGACGACGATGACGACGACAACGACGACGACGACGATGATGGTGATGATGATGATGATGATGATGATGATGATGATGATGATGATGATGATGATGATGATGACGACGACGATGACGACGACGACGACGACGACGACGATGATGATGACGTCGTCGACAACGACGACGACGACAACGACGATAACAACGACAACGACGACGACGACGACGACAACGACGACGATGACAACAATGATGATGACAATTTTTGCGTGCGTGCACGTGCGTGCGTGCGTTGTGTGTCTCTGTGGCCCCATACAGCCAGAGGCTGGAAGCAGAGGATGCAGGCAACGTGGGGATGATTGTGGGCATCGTCATCGGCGTGGTGGCCATCATCGTCGTCGCCGTCATCGTCATCGTCATCTTTCTGCACGGCAAGCGTAAAAGCAGGGAGGAGACGGTGGAGGAAAGGTAGGTTGGTGGGGGGAGGGGGTGGAGGGGGGGCTGAGTGTTTGAGGTGTGGAGGGTGGTTGAGGTGTGTTATGTGTGTGTGTGTATGTGTGTGTATGTGTGTGTGTGTGTGTGTGGGTGGTTGGGTGGGTGGGTGTATGTGTGTTTGTTTGTGTGTGTGTCTCTGTGTGTGTGTGTGTGTGTGTGTGTATGTATGTGTGTGTGTGTGTGTGTGTGTGTGTGTGTGTGTGTGTGTGTTGTGTGTGTACGTATGTATGTATGTATGTATGTATGTATGTATGTATGTATGTATGTATGTATGTATGTATGTATGTATGTATGTATTTATGTACGTATGTATGTATGTATGTATGTATGTATGTATGTATGTATGTATGTATGTATGTATGTATGTATGTATGTATGTATGTATGTATTTATTTGTTTATTTATTTATGTATACCACTTTATGTCACAACAGATTTCTCTGTGTAAAATTCGGGCTGCTCTCCCCGGGGAGAGCGCGTCGCCACAAGTGCAGCACCTACCCATTTTTTTTCTTGTCTGCAACTGTATTTGTTTTCCTATCAGAGTGGCTTTTGTCTACAAAATTTTGCCAGGGACAACGCTCTTATTGCCGTGGGTTCTTTTACGTGCGCTAAATAATGATGTGTAACACACGGGACCTCGGTTTATCGTCTCATCCGAAAGACTAGCGCCAGGACCACAACTCATGGTCTAATGGATGAGGGAAAAGTTTGGGGCCCAAACGGGATTCGAACCACCGCACACTCCGACCCGGACTTTTCGCTTTCTAGGCAGGCGCGTTACCTCTAGACCACCGATGGAGGGTGTTTGTGGTGTGGAGGATGGTGTTTTGAGTGATAAGTTTTGTCAGCAGTCTGTTCAGGGTGTATTGTTTTCCTGGTGCAGACTTAACATGTTTTGTAAGGATGTGTGTAGATTCGTGTGTATCATATCGGCTACCTGCCTGTCCACCATTCATCCGTTAACCTCCCCTCCTCCCCTCCTCTTTCGTCCATCATTCTATCACTTTCTTCCTGCATTCAGCCATCCATCCATCCAGCCAGCCAG
>CM060321.1:6767515-6775015 GCA_030674155.1 Stramonita haemastoma | reverse complement strand
TAAAGAAGCTGCAATGTTTCAGAAGCTATCTGCACTGACGACGCACTCTCCTGGAGAGGTTACAATCTGAGTATGTGGCATGTTAAAGTTATAGCAGACGTGTCTTTAGGTGCAATGAAATGGGAAAAAAATATTTTTTGTTGGCAGCGAAAGTATCTTCACACACCAACAAACGCGCGCGCGCACACTCACAAACGCACGCACGCACAAACGCACATATATACACACTCACACACACACTCGCACGTGCGCACACACACTCTCTTTCTGTCTGTCTCTGTCTCTGTCACTGTCACTGTCTCTGTCTCTGTCTCTGTCTCTCTCTCTGTCTCTGTCTCTGTCTCTCTCTCTCCTCTCTCTCTCTCTCTCTCTCTCTCCTCTCTCTCTCTCTCTCTCTCCTTCTCTCTCTCTCTCTTTTTTAAAAATATTGGATGAACTGCTTTTGGTGGTGGTGATGCTGGTATGTAGGGGTAGGAAGGGGCTTTCTTAGCTTTATTCCCTGATCAGGGCAAGGGCCAGATAAAAAAAAAAGTATGTAATACTTGCTCTGTAACCCTTGAAAAATAAAGATTATCATTCATTCATTCATTCATTCTCTCTGTCTCTCTGACTCTCTGTCTGTCTGTCTGTCTGTCTGTCTGTCTGTCTGTCTGTCTGTCTGTCTGTCTGTCTGTCTGTCTCTCTCTCTCTCTCTCTCTCTCTCTCTCTCTCTCTCTCTCTCTCTCTCTCTCTCTCTCTCTCTCTCTCTCTCTCTCTCTCTCTCTCTCTCTCTCTCTCTCTCTCTCTTACTTGAATCATAGGTGGGGGGCCAGTGTTTGAAACCATTATGACTCTCAGCCGCTGTTAGGATCTTGTCCAGCAAAGCAGAACTGCACACAGAAACAACACACATATACAATGTCAGTTTTTATCAATACTATTCTTTTATATATTTTTTAAATTCTTATTTTATTTTATTCCTTTATATCGAGGATAATGGAATAAGCACTCGTGTGCTTTTTTACATCCAGTCCTTGTGTGTATGCAGTTTTTGTAAATCGTGTCATCCGTTCCCACCGTACCAGCACACGACGGCCTACTCTTACGAAAAGCGGAACAGGATTTAACGTGTGCGCGCACAAGATGTTCTGCGTGTGTTCGCACACGGGGCCTCGGTTTATAGTCTCATCCGAAGGACTTACGGGGAGAGTGGAGTCAGCACTGATGTTAACTCCAGAGGAAAAATCCCCTCGACCGGGAATCGAACCCGGGTCGTCAAATTGCGAGCGCAATGTTCTGACCACTAGGCTATCCCGTCACCCTCAGGCTGTTGGACAGCCCAGTGCTTTAGAAAAAAAAAATGAACACACATACACACACGGAATATGGACGCACACGTGCAGCTATTTATACATACACATGCATGCATGCACACACCGAAACCGCATGTACTTATGTAATCGCACAGAGCATGATCACGAATGCATACACACATTCACACAGATACACACATTCGCGCGTACGCTCGCACGCGCGCGAACACATACACATACACACACACATACACACACAGAGGTTTATAGTCCTCCTTTCGATGAGACTATAAACCAAGGTCCCATGTGTAAACGCACTCAGAACATCTTGCGCACATGTTTAAACCAGTTCCACTTTTGAGAAGAGTAGCCCACTGTGTGTCAGTGGGAAAGGATGACAATTTTACAAAACTGCTGTTATAGTGTGCACTTTAGACACTATAACTAGACACTATGTTGGACTACAACCCTCTCCTCCCCCCCCCCCCTCTCCTCCTTCCCCTTCTCCTCTAAGAGTGTTACAGGGGCTGGCATAAGGTCTACATGTAGGGCCTACCCGACTTGGAGTTTTCTTTGTTAGCGCGATGGGTAGCGATGGGTAGGATTAGAGACAGAGTCCGCAGTCGAGCATGGCGCCACTTGAGACAAGCTGGCGACAATTAACAGGTTGGAGGGCTCGTCCCTGCTAGTCTATTGCTCAATAAGTTTGGTGTTGTCGTGGAAACTTTGCTGACTTGATTTCTTTTAAATTTCTACTTTGAAATCATTGGGTTAGGTCCGAGTCAGTTGGCATCCCCCTGGACATGATTGGTTTAGACTTTAGGGCAGAATAAGCTTGGCGTAAGTAAGGGAAGCGGTCAGTCACTCACTCTTTCCCTGCGACAGCCAGAGGACGGCAAGACGATTTGTGGGCCGTAGCGGCAACGATGTGACGACGCTAGTATACGGTAGTTGTTGTTCTTCGGGTTGAGCTGTAAGTGAAGCATTTTCTTTTATTGTAGTTTAGTTTTATCAGGGTAGTAGTTGATTTGATAAATTTGATCGCCTATACTAACCGAATTTAATGATGGATTTGGTTCAGTGAAAGTGTGTGTAGTTGTTTCACACAGAAGTTGGTTGAGAATCGTAAGACTTTTATTAATTGATTGTGAGAGTTTGGATTTATTTTCGATTTGGTTTCGTGAGAGTGTGTATTGTTTGACACACGGAACTTGGTTGAGAATCGTAAGATTTTTATTATTTAATTGTGAGAGCTTGGGTTTATTTTACGATTGATTGGATGTATATCGATTTGGTTTCGTGTTATTCCGAGACGAAGTTTATAAACCGCAGTGATCGCAGATAAATTAATGTGGACTAGTACAAAGTTATTGTGTTAAACTATTATGGTATAGTTAAATCGGAATAGACAACGTTGAGTTGGAAACTGTGGAGGTTGTCTGAAAGTAAGGACTAGCTTGGTCCTTGTGATACTTGTTTTATTATTGTACTAGGGGGCTTCAGCAACCATGTGTGATTATGGTCAGTCATGTGCACGTAAAGCTGCTAGTTTTGTATGTGATTTTTGAGACGCTAGATTATGCCTGCTCAATCTCTTCCTTACTCTCTCTCTCTCTCTCTCTCTCTCTCTCTCTCTCTCTCTCTCTCTCTCTCTCTCTCTCTCTCTCTCTCTCTCTCTCATCTCTCTCTCTCTCTCTCTCTCTCTCTCTCTCTCTTGTGTTACGATATCCATAGGTTTGATAGGAACCAATGTTGTGAAAAGATCTTAGCATAAACTAAGTTCTGTTGGACATTATTTAGGATAATGTCAGCTGAGAGTACTGAGGAAAGGGTTTTCCTGATTAATTGTAATATTTGTATTTATTTACAATTGTATACTCTCTATTGGTTTCCTAGGATTAACTTGGTATCTTGGTGTGAGTGATGAAAGAAGTTTGTCTCGGCTAGACGACAGTAGTATTGCTATGTGTGCCTTTCATGAATTATATATATACCTTGTTAAATGTGGATAGAGTAGCACTTACCCGAATTCTCCGATTTGTTTCAGACGTGTTTTAAATGTGGATAGTTACCTGAATTTTGTATTTGTTTCAGGTGTGTGTTGTTTTGTTATGGTAAATGAAACAATAAACGTGTTACCATAACACCCCTGCGTGGCCTCCATCAATACGTTTGAGATGTGGAGTGCCTGAGTCATCCTACCATCTTCCCCTTCCCCCATTCTACCCCTTATTGTGGAAAGGACAACCAACGACCTGATGTCTACAATTGGCGCTGCGAGCAGGATGCAGGTCAGTTTTATCTTACTGTAACACACACACACACAGCTCAGCCGACTACCATGGCATACGAGGAGACGAGATGTTTGTCCCCGCCTGAACTGCAGCATTTCTCGGTGATGTGACAAATGTTGTCACTCGAGGACTTCTCACTGGAAGTGGAGCGAGTCCTGGCAGCCTATCCTATGAGAGAGGAGATGGCTGCATACTACATCTATAGCCACCTGAAGGGAGTGGCTCGTAGAGAATACAGCTGCACACGTTGGAGGAAACCAACACCCCAGAGAAGATTTCAACATTCTCAGGGCTGTGTTTGGTGACAGGCGAGGATCACCACTCTCCTGTCTGCTTTTTACAGTCGGGACCAGATGCCGGAAGAGTCGGTCCTGGACTACTCGCATGTGTTGAGGGACCTGGAAAGGACCATCCACATGAGGAAGGCAGACGCCCTCTCTGATTCTTGTTGAGAGACAGGTTTATTGACGGTCTTCCAAGTAGAGTTAAGAAGGGAATTACGCCATTTGGTAGGGAGGAAGCCTCAAACCACATTCTTCCAGATTAGGGAGGAAGCGTTTAGAGATGGTTGAGAGAGAAGAAGAAGAACAAGAAAATGTGACTAGGGAAAGCAAAAAGACTTTGACTCTTGAGCAGCAGCAGTATCAGTGTTAGAAGCTAGGATTAGATCACTGAAAGAGTCTGTGCAGTCAATGTTAGCTGTTGTTGCTGACAAGTTTCCATGTAGGAAAAGGAAACGGAATAAGCGGAAAAGAAAGCGTGAAAAAAAAGAACCAAACTTCAAAGTCCCGGTTCAGAGAGATTCAAACCCCAGAATGTTGATGTAAGGGTTTCGAAGCGTTGACTGATGTGTCTTTGGATAAGACAGTGTGAATCCTCTGCTAGCTTCTAGCATGGAGGATGAGTCACAGGAGGAGTGGATGGGTGCTGCTGCCCATTTCACCCAAACCAGTTGCTTCTGGTTGTTCTCCATCAGGGAGAAGTAGTGGACAAAGTGAGAAATTGTCCACCACTGTGACTGAAACCAGATCATTGCGATCTGTGTGAATTGGTGAAGTTCGCATGGTGGTATCTCATCCGAAAGGAGAAAAAGCATGGTGTTTCAAGGTCTGATGTGGGTTTGTCCCATAAGGTTCCTGACAGAGGAAAGTGGTTCAGGAAAGAGCCTTTGCCATGCAGAGATAGGTTTATGGCAAGTAGGAAAAATGGCATTCCTATCAGGGCTGCAGCATGTGCTAGCTGATGTGTGGTTGTAGTTACTAGGTTGGCATTTGCAGCTGTAGTAACTATGAATGTTTTGTTCTTTTCCTTTCAGGATGTGTTGATGTAACAATGAATGTATTTATGTGCTTTTGTGTTGCAAATGGTTTGAGTTTGAAGATTATTGTTGTTTTGCATATGGTTTTATGATTATGCTGGTTGGCATTTGTCATTGAATTTTTGTGTTTGTAATGGTAACACAGGAGGCTATGAGGAAGATGATGGAATACGATGAGTATGGCAAATAGTATTTTGTTGGGTAAATCTAGTGTTGTAATTTTGAAGCCAGTCGTGGAATTGTGGTTTTGAAGTAGGCCTAGTTGGTACAGGCCTAGATGGGAAATCTGAGAGTTTTTACGAGTTTTGCTTTAGAGGTTCTCAGATTGGTTGTTCTCAGTTTCTCTTCAGGGTCATGGCTATGTTGTTGATGAGGACTGTAGACATGCAATGAGGACATTGCATTTTAAAGCTTGGGGAGTGTGTTATAGTGTGCACTTTAGACACTATAACTAGACACTATGTTTGGACTACAACCCTCTCCTCCCCCCCCCCTCTCCTCCTTCCCCTTCTCCTCTAAGAGTGTTACAGGGGCTGGCATAAGGTCTACATGTACCCGACTTGGAGTTTTCTTTGTTAGCGCGATGGGTAGCGATGGGTAGGATTAGAGACAGAGTCCGCAGTCGAGCATGGCGCCACTTGAGACAAGCTGGCGACAATTAACAGGTTGGAGGGCTCGTCCCTGCTAGTCTATTGCTCAATAAGTTTGGTGTTGTCGTGGAAACTTTGCTGACTTGATTTCTTTTAAATTTCTACTTTGAAATCATTGGGTTAGGTCCGAGTCAGTTGGCATCCCCCTGGACATGATTGGTTTAGACTTTAGGGCAGAATAAGCTTGGCGTAAGTAGAGGAAGCGGTCAGTCACTCACTCTTTCCCTGCGACAGCCAGAGGACGGCAAGACGATTTGTGGGCCGTAGCGGCAACGATGTGACGACGCTAGTATACGGTAGTTGTTGTTCTTCGGGTTGAGCTGTAAGTGAAGCATTTTCTTTTATTGTAGTTTAGTTTTATCAGGGTAGTAGTTGATTTGATAAATTTGATCGCCTATACTAACCGAATTTAATGATGGATTTGGTTCAGTGAAAGTGTGTGTAGTTGTTTCACACAGAAGTTGGTTGAGAATCGTAAGACTTTTATTAATTGATTGTGAGAGTTTGGATTTATTTTCGATTTGGTTTCGTGAGAGTGTGTATTGTTTGACACACGGAACTTGGTTGAGAATCGTAAGATTTTTATTATTTAATTGTGAGAGCTTGGGTTTATTTTACGATTGATTGGATGTATATCGATTTGGTTTCGTGTTATTCCGAGACGAAGTTTATAAACCGCAGTGATCGCAGATAAATTAATGTGGACTAGTACAAAGTTATTGTGTTAAACTATTATGGTATAGTTAAATCGGAATAGACAACGTTGAGTTGGAAACTGTGGAGGTTGTCTGAAAGTAAGGACTAGCTTGGTCCTTGTGATACTTGTTTTATTATTGTACTAGGGGGCTTCAGCAACCATGTGTGATTATGGTCAGTCATGTGCACGTAAAGCTGCTAGTTTTGTATGTGATTTTTGAGACGCTAGATTATGCCTGCTCAATCTCTTCCTTACTCTCTCTCTCTCTCTCTCTCTCTCTCTCTCTCTCTCTCTCTCTCTCTCTTCTCTCTCTCTCTCTCTCTCTCTCCTCTCTCTCTCTCTCTCTCTCTCTCTCTCTCTCTCTCTCTCTCTCTCTCTCTCTCTCTCTCTCTCTCTCTCTCTCTCTCTCTTGTGTTACGATATCCATAGGTTTGATAGGAACCAATGTTGTGAAAAGATCTTAGCATAAACTAAGTTCTTTATTTAGGATAATGTCAGCTGAGAGTACTGAGGAAAGGGTTTTTCCTGATTAATTGTAATATTTGTATTTATTTACAATTGTATACTCTCTATTGGTTTCCTAGGATTAACTTGGTATCTTGGTGTGAGTGATGAAAGAAGTTTGTCTCGGCTAGACGACAGTAGTATTGCTATGTGTGCCTTTCATGAATTATATATATACCTTGTTAAATGTGGATAGAGTAGCACTTACCCGAATTCTCCGATTTGTTTCAGACGTGTTTTAAATGTGGATAGTTACCTGAATTTTGTATTTGTTTCAGGTGTGTGTTGTTTTGTTATGGTAAATGAAACAATAAACGTGTTACCATAACACCCCTGCGTGGCCTCCATCAATACGTTTGAGATGTGGAGTGCCTGAGTTCATCCTACCATCTTCCCCTCTCCCCCATTCACCCCTTATTGTGGAAAGGACAACCAACGAACCTGTCTGTCTACACTGCATACACACAGGGACTGGATGTAAAAAAAATATGAGTGATTATTTCATTATCTTCAAAATAAAAGAATCTAAGAATAAAAGAAAACACACACACACTTCATCATGAAACAACTATTGCAAAACACACATGCACACACACACACACACACACACACACGCACGCACGCACGCACGCACGCACGCACGCACACACACACACACACACACACACACACACACACACACACACACACACACACACACACACACACACACACACACCATTGTTCTTTTGTTGTTTATATAATA
>CM060321.1:6752515-6755015 GCA_030674155.1 Stramonita haemastoma | reverse complement strand
AATATCAATACTCACAGGCATGCACGAGAGACAGACATAGAGAGAGAGAGAAAGAGACAGAGAGAGAGACAGAGACAGATAGACAGACAGAGAGAGATGTACCCATTATACTTGCTCTTACAAACGTAGGCTACTCATCCAGACACAGTGTTTACTTCATTGATACAAGAAAGAAGTTATGTCATGTTATTCAAATGAGTGATGATGTGTCAAATAGGCTGTATGTTTAAAAATGATATTGCCCTCTTCCTGGAATAAAATATTGCGTTTGGACTTGCACCAATATTGATGTATATTAACAAACAATATTGATGCAGTATACCATAAAGTGGACAGGATAGCTCAGTGGTTAGAGGACTCGCTTTCCCCAAGCTAAGATTAAGCAGCATCCAGCGTGGTTACCAATCAGACGGGTGACCGTTTACGCGCCTTGGATTCAGTACAGTCCCTCCCCCAGTCCACCCAGATGTATATGGGTACCTGCCCTTTTTCTGGTTTAGGGAAGGTAAAGCAGCGAGGGGGAAGAGATGGGTGCCGCCCTCAATATGCTGGCCCCTGGAGAAGCTGGGGTCTCAGACGCCTCGCTCCCCTATGACCCACATAGGTTATGGGACACCTTTACCTTTTATACAATAAAAGTTTATCAAGTTCCAACCTTGCTCAAGACAGCGCCATTGTCATCGTGATGCTCAAAGTCACGCTTACTGGTTGTCGTGTTCCATAGCTTTTCTGCCTTATTCCAGATGTTAAGCTTTCTCTGTTCCCCAAATTCTGTGTATTTGTAACTAAGGTCAATGTACATCATCAAACCTCTCTCAACAGTCCAGGTTCACCGATCTCTGTCTCTCTCTCTGTCTCTGTCTCTATCTGCCTCTCTCTCTGTGTCTCTGTCTCTCCCTCTCACTCTGTCTGTCTGTCTGTCTTTCTGTGTGCCTCTGTTTCTGTCTCTCTGTCTCTGTCTCTATCTCTCTCTGTCTCTCTGTCTGTCTCTCTGTCTCTCTGTCTCTCTGTTTCTGTCTCTGTCTCTGTCTGTCTCTCTGTCTCTCTGTCTCTCTGTCTCTGTCTCTGTCTCTGTCTCTGTCTCTCTTTCTCTCTCTCTCTCTCTCTCTCTCTCTCTCTCTTCTCTCATCTCTCTCTCTCTCTCTCTCTCTCTCTCTCTCTCTCTCTCTCTCTCCTCTCTCTCTCTCTCTCTCTCTCTCTCTCTCTCTCTCTCTCTTCTCCGAGAATTAAAACAGAGCAGATTTTTTGCAGGAAAACTCTTTGCAGCAAAACAAAGTCATCAATCTTAATACTTCTCTTTAAATTTAATCAAAGGCCTAGAAATTCAAACCAGCGGGATGACTCATCCACCAGAAGAGAAAAAAGAGTGAATGGGGAAAACGCACGTGTGTGTGTGTGTGTGTGTGTGTGTGTGTGTGTGTATGTGTGTGTGTGTGTGTGTGTGTGTGTGTGTGTGTGTGTGTGTGTGTGTGTGTGTGTGTGTGTGTGTGTGTGTGTGGTGTCGGTGTGTCTGTGTGTGTATGTGTGTGTGTGCGTGTGTGTGTGTGGTGTCGGTGTGTGTGTGTGTGTGAGTGTGTGTGTGTGTGTGTGTGTGTGTGTGTGTGTGTGTGTGTGTGTGTGTGTGTGTCAGATAGACAGACAGGTAGATGGATAGATAGGGCGGACAGATAATAAAATGACAGATTGAGAGATTGATAAAACAGATAGACATAACAGCCACACAGAAAGAGGGAGGGGGGAGAGAGGCAGCACCATGACACGAGTAACACAGGACAGAACTTTCACACACACACACATACACGTACACGTGCACACACACACATACACGTGTACACACACACACACATACACGTACACACACACATCGACACACACACACACCGACACACACCGACACACACACACACACACACACACACACACACACACACACACACACACACACACACACACACACACACACACACACCACACACAACACACACAAATACACACACCCGACACACACACCGACACACACACCGACAAACACACACCCACACCCACCCACCCACCCCCCCCACACACACCACACACACACCACCGACACACACACACACCCCGCGCCCCCCCCCCCCCCCCCCCCCCCCCCCCCCCACCACCCCACCACACCACACCACACCACCCCCCTCTGACACACACACACACACAAACGCACACACACACACACACACACACACACACACCGACATCCCCCACCCCCACCCCCACCCCCCCCCTCCCACACACACACACACAAACATACATATACACAAACACGAACGCCGTGAGGACTATTTTTATTCCAATTAGTGGCAATGCTTATCTATTGTGCGCTGGTGGCCTGTGCGTTAAAGTGCCAAACAACGTTTGGCAAGACACCAAGGAATTCTATGGGCAAAGGGCAAGTGGGTTTTTTTCTCATTAAAAGACAGAAATTTCTCACATCAAGTCAAACACCTAAAACAGTCACTTTCGTTGT
>CM060321.1:6735015-6740015 GCA_030674155.1 Stramonita haemastoma | reverse complement strand
TTTTACCATGAAAATGGATTTTGCTAGAAACTTGTCCATGGGACGGACCACTCTGTTCTTGCTGCTGTGGAAGTTCTTTTTCTTATATTCGTTGAACTCATGTGGCAAACGGGACTTTGGTATATCGCCTAGTCCAAAAGACTAGCACCCAGACCACAACTCATGAGTCAGGGGATGGAGGGGGAAATCCAGACTGGAATCACAACTTGTTGCTTTCATAGATGAGTGTGCTATAACCGTTGGCCCGCCTAGCTATTAAAAGCAGCTTGGTTGAATGTAGGTTATTTTGTTTGTTTGGTTGGTTGGTTGGTTGGTTGGTTGGTTGGTTGGTTGGTTGGTTGGTTGGTTGGTTGGTTGGTTGGTTGGTTGGTTGGTTGGTTGGTTGGTTGGTTGGTTAGCTGGTTGGTTGGTTGTTAGCTGGCAGGTTAGCTGGTTGGCTGGTTTGCTTTTATTTTTCTTCTCCAAAACGGAACACATGAAAGGAGAGAAACATAAAAGGTATCAGCGTTCTTGAAAACTGAAACTACTACAAAATTCAACGCTGGCTTCAGAGTGTAGAAAGCAAGACTGTGGTGGGCTAGAGAGCTTTGCACATACCATGTGTCGTTGCCTCAGATGTGGTACGTACCTGGGATACAGAATGCAGACAAGACATGTTTCAGT
Source organism: Stramonita haemastoma (assembly GCA_030674155.1). Taxonomy (NCBI): domain Eukaryota; kingdom Metazoa; phylum Mollusca; class Gastropoda; order Neogastropoda; family Muricidae; genus Stramonita; species Stramonita haemastoma. The sequence continues at coordinate 6,739,352 of CM060321.1, read as the reverse complement.
TTTCCAGATAGTTCCTGTTTGGCTGGAATCTGGCCAGAAAGCACCTGATATATACACCAGCTGCTGAGCATCTTGCGCTTTAGATTTTAAGACAAGGACATGTAAAAAAATAAAATAAAATAAATAAAAAATAAAAAAGGAAAGATTTTCTGGGTTACTGAAGCCAGAATGTCAGATTTTTTTTATAGGGCAATGTAGGATGATGTCTTAACATGGCCGGCAGTGAGCACGTGCTTTTATTTTATGTTGTTCCTTAATGGGGAAATAGAGCCTGTTTGAAGTAAACACTCTGGACTTTTAAGAGGTCATGATTTTTTTATTTTGTGGAAAGTAGTGGGATGGCGGGGTTTTTTGGTTGTTGTTTTGTTGGGGAATGTGTGTGTGTGTGTGTGCGTGTGTGTGTGTGTGTGTGTGTGTGTGTGTGTGTGTGTGTATGTGTGTGTGTGTGTGTGCGTGTATGATGCATCTGTACATGCACGCTTGTGCATGTGGGTATGTGTGTGTGTGTTTGTGTATATGTATGTGAGTGATTTATTTTGTACTTGCACACGTGTACATGTGTGTGTGTGTGTGTGTGTGTGTGTGTGTGTGTGTGTGTGTGTGTGTGTGTGTGTGTGTGTGTGTGTGTGTGTGTGTGTGTGTGTGTGTGTACGCGTACGTATGCTTGCACACGAATGCGCACAGTAAGTGCGTGAGGGGTAAACATGCATAAAAGCACAATAGCAGACTCTGTGACAGATGCACTAGTGATCACACTAATTGGAAACAAAACAACAAACTGAAAAAATCCCACCAAAGCTGTGTACAAAAGCGTCCTATTTATCCATGCTTCATTCAGATTGAAAAAATTGAATACTTTTGGAACGAAAGCCCACAACGACCCTGACTGCTGCACTGTATCTATGGTCACAGCAGTCAGTTTCCCCAACTTTTAGCTCCTCTCACCTGCTAATTAATCCATTCCATCCCAGCCCAGATGAGGGGGGGGGGGGGCAGCTGGTGCTATTTATAGCAGGAACTGACCACACTTGGACAAGGTAAAAGTAAATGGCGCGCTAAATATAGCACTCTGGACTGAGTGATGTTGGATTTGTGCACTGTGTGGTATCCCGCTTTCAAGTCACAGCAGATTAATTTCTCTTCGGGAAAATTCAAGCTTCTATGCCTCAAGTGCTCCACCATCCATTCAAATGTTTTCCCTGCCTGCAGGTGGGGTTCTGACAGTATGAAAGTTGCTTTGCATTACTCCCTTGTTGTCGTGGAAATTTTTTGTATGCCTGTTTTAAAAACGCTTGTTGCACACATGGTTTTGGTTTATTCTTATCCTAAAGACTCGCACCCAAGCCACAACTCATGAAGGACGGGACTCGAAATCGTTACATCTTGTTTCCTGTATGACTGCAAATACTGTACGGCCATTAAGCTATTATAGGCTATTGGCTTGTTTGTTTGTTTTGTTTTGTTTGTTTTTCTTCTGAAAGTGAGGTACAAGGTAATGGTGTTCTCATAACCTTGTTGTTGTTAACTGGATGTGGGCCGGCCCCCCTTAGAGTGTAAGGAAGACAAAAGGCCCGAAACACTTGTTCAAAGGGGGCTTCTCCTCTGAGCACTCTCTGCTGCCATGCTCTACGCGAGTTTCTTGCCACTGGGGGACCGAGGTGTCAGAAACCTCAGCTTCTCTAGGGGGCCAGCATCTTGAAGATGGTGCCTATCTCCTCTCCCTCGCTGCTTTACCTTTCTTGTGCCTGTTAAGGGCAGGTACCCATTTACAGCTGGGTAAACTGGGGGATGGAACTGTACTGAAGCCAAGGTGCATGAACGATTAAACATCTGATAGGCAAACAACACGCTCAAACGCTGTTTGGGGAGAGCAAGTGCCCTGACCGCTAAGCTATCCCTCCCCACCTTTCTCCTAAACTTGTGAAGAAGAAAAAAAAACCTACAAAAACAACAAAAACTGTTATCAACATGCTTGAAAGCTGGCTTTGTCAGTTCAGCCCTGTCTGTGAAATGTCAGATGGAAAGTTGTGAGGAGGGGTGTGGAACATTGCTGTCGTTTCGTCAGATGTTTTCCATGTGTTACAGAGCACTCACTCACAGGCATGCTTTTTTGTAGCTTTCCAGATTTTTTGTTTTGTTTGTTTCGCTGGAATCTGTCAAAGACTATACGTCCTGATATAAGGGTGCAGACCATCTTGCGCTGGGTTTCTTTTTTTGTTTTTGTTTTTGTTTTTTTCTGTCCGTGTTCTTTTTCTGTAATGCTGTTTCTTTGAGGGGGCTATAAAACATGTTGGGTTTATCTGGGTTACTGAAACCATATGTAGCTAGATTTTTGCAGACTATAAACCGAGGCCCCGTGTGCGAACACACGCTGAACATCTTGCGCACACGTTAAATCCTGTTCCGCTTTTCGTAAGAGTAAGCCATCGTGTGCCGGTTGGAAACAGATGACATTTACAAAACTGCATACACACAGGGACTGGATGTAAAACAAAAAAGCATATGATTGCTCTTTCCATTATCGTCGATATAATAGAAAAGAAAATAAATAAATATATAAAAACAAGTGAATATAAATAAATAAAAGGTCGATGTAGACTAATGTCTGAACACGACGACAGTGCGTACGTGCTTTTATTTCTACCATCCATTACTGAGGGTTAGAGTCTGTTTAAAAATAATAAATACCCTGCACTTTTAGAGGCAATGACTTTTAGCTAGTTGAAAGTACATTATGGGTTTATTCAGCTTTTAGCAAATTCTGTGTGTGTGATTGCGCGGGGCCGTCTGTGTGTGTGTGTGTGTGTGTGTGTGTGTGTGTGTGTGTGTGTGTGTGTGTGTGTGTGTGTGTGTGTGTGTGTGTGTGTGTCTGTGTGTGTGTGTGTGTGTGTGTGTGTGTGTGTGTGTGTGTGTGTGTGTGTAAGTGTGTGTGTGTAAGTGTGTGTGTATGTGTTATTTCATTTCATTTTATAATTTTATTTTCTTTCATATCGAGGATAATGGGATAAGCACTCATGTGCTTTTTTACATCCAGTCCCAGTGTGTATGCAGTTTTGTAAATGTCATCTGTTCCCACCGGCACACGATGGCTTACTCTTACGAAAAGCGGATCAGGATTGAACGTTTGCACAAGATGTTCTGCGTGCGTTCACAGACGGGGCCTCGTTTTTATAGTCTCATCCGAAGGACTTTTGACTGTGTATGCGTGTGTGGTTTTGTTTTATATCGAGGATAATGGAATAAGCACTCGTGTGTTTTTTTACATCCAGTCCCAGTGTGTATGCAGTTTTGTAAATGTCATCTGTTCCCACCGGCACACGATGGCCTACTCTTACGAAAAGCGGAACAGGATTTAACGTGTGTGCAAGATGTTCTGCGTGCGTTCGCACACGGGGATAGTCTCATCCGAAAGACTTTTGGGGGGGAGTGGAGTCAGCACTGATGTTAACTCCAGAGGAAAAATTCCCTCGACCGGTAATCGAAGCCGGGTCGTCAAATTGTGTGTGTGTGTGTGTGTGTGTGTGTGTGTGTGTGTGTGTGTGTGTGTGTGTGTGTGTGTGTGTGTGTGTGTGTGTGTGTGCGTGCGTGCGTGCGTGTGTGTGTGTGTGTATGTGTGTGTGCGTGTATGTGTGTCTGTGTGTCTGTGTCTGTGTGTGTGTGCGTGTGCGTGTGCGTGTGCGTGTAAATCTTGCATGATTGAACATGCCAACGTTTAACAACAACAGCAACAACAACAACAACAAAAGCAACAACAACAAAATACAGACTGCAAGAAACGTGCTTTAGCTTCCAGACAATTTTCCTTGCAAGAAAATCTGGCCAAGAGTACGTCTGTGTGTGTGTGTGTTTGTGTATGTGTGTTTGTGTGTGTGTGTGTGTGTGTGTGTGTGCGTGTGCGTGTGAATCTTGCATGATTGAACATGCCAACGTTTAACAACAGCAACAACAACAACAACAACATACAGAATGCAAGAAACGTGCTTTAGCTTCCAAACAATTTTCTTTGCAAGAAAATCTGGCCAAGAGTACGTCTGTGTGTGTATATATAAGTGTGTGTGTGTTTGTGTGTGTGTGTGTTTTGTGTTCGTGTGTGTGTGCATGTGTGCGTGCACGCGTGGGTGCGTGCATGTGCGTCTCCTGCACACTAAGTTTACAAAACTCTAAACGAAGTCGAAATCCAACGAGACAGCAGAAACACAGACACTGGCATTTCTCATTTCTCATTTCTTTTTCTTTTCTTTTCTTTCTGTTTCACATCAATCTCTATCGTAATGCCTGGAGAGGGAAGGGCTTCAACAGGTTAAACTTTGGCCACAACACACTGCCTGCACAACTCA
>CM060321.1:6722515-6730015 GCA_030674155.1 Stramonita haemastoma | reverse complement strand
GAACGAGGGCTTACTTGGGCATTTTTTAAAACACGTTTAAAAGCAAAAGGATACAAAATTATGACTTGATCTTTCATTATGAGGTAGAATAATGGCTATAGTTTTATAATCAATCGAAATCTAAGAATTGCCAACTTGACCCCACCACCTGTCTGTAATGGCTCCTAGCGGAAAAGTGGGTTAGGTGTTATGCGACTCATTTCGTGGTGGAGCGTCACATGTTGTTATATTCTGGGATTGGTTTCCAGACCCTCGTCTGATATTTGTTCAGGTGTGTGGTGTCCAAAGAAACAGCCGCGAGTGAATCAACCACAGGCTTCTTTTCATGAGAGGTCCTGATGTTCACAGGGATAGTGGGTTTAAATCTCAGGTGGGGTATTTTTTTTAATTCTTTTTTTATTTCATTCTTTTATATCGAGGATAATGGGATAAGCACTCTTGTGCTTTTTTTTACATCCAGTCCCCATGTGTATGCAGTTTTGTAAATGTTATATGTTCCCACCCGCACACAATGGCCTTCTCTTACAAAAAAGCGGAACAGGATTTAACGTGTGCGCAAGATGTTCTGCATGCGTTCGCACACGGGGGCCTCGGTTTATAGTCTCATCCGAAAGACTTTTGGGAGAGAGTGGAGTCAGCACTGATGTTAACTCCAGGAGAAAAATCTCAGGTGGGTTTTAAATCTCTGGTGAATTAAAGGGAGTGGGGATTTTTATCATCACAAAATGCGTCTTGTGTGCACGCCTAGCTAGTTTATATGCACGCCTCAAGACGGACGTTACATCCGAATGGTTAAGACATTTCAAATTCAATCCCCTCCCCCCCCCCCCCACCCCTATGGGTCTATGAAGTCGTGGGGGTTCGAATCTTGGCGGCGTCGGGTAAATCAAGGTTTGGGGATTTTTACGATCTCCCGGTACAACTTCAAGTGCAGACCTGCCAGTGCCTTAATTCCCTTCTTGTATTTATACATGAAGAAGATCCAACATGCATGTTAAAGATCTGAAGATTTATGTCAACGTTCGGTGGCTTGTGAAAATACGAGCAAACCCAGCATACATCCCCGAAGTCAGAATGCGGCTACCGTCATAGTGAGAAAGAAACAGTCGCATAAAATATGCACAATCTCACAGTCAGTGAACCTCGGAGCTCTATCCGAGGAACGGAAGAAAAAAATGCATACCTGCAAGAGTCTTACTGCATCTTCGAGTGTATATGCATAGATCAAGAACGCCAGTGAAAGCTGCCATGACATATGTAAGCATTTAATAATGGCTTTAAAAAATATATATAATAATAATAATAAATAATAATTAATAATAATAATAATAATAATAATAATAATAATAATAATAATAATAATAATAATAATAATAATAATAATAATAATAATAAATAAAATAAAATAAAAATTTCAAAAAAAATTTAATGGCTTGTGAACGCATACATCTTCGCCAGCATGAGATGTTCACTGGCATATTGAATGCCACAGCTGGCTAAATTCGTGCTAGAGTCAGTTTAGTTGGGTTTTTTTTTTTTTTTTGGGGGGGGGGGATTTGGGGGGGGGTTGTTTCTTTTCCTTCTTACTTTGTTTGTTTCTTTAGTTTTGGGGGGTGTTGTTTTGTTTGTTTTGTTTATTTTATTTGCTGGTTGTTGTGTTTGGGAGGTGGGTTTTTTTGTTTGTTTGTAGTTGGGGATTTTTTTTGGACGGGGGTGTGGGAGGGAGGGGGTGGTATGGGACAAATAGGTTTTGATACATTAAGGAAATTTAAGACAGTTGGAAAGGAGGTCTAAAGGCAACATGTTCATATAGAAAGCCAGAAATCGGGGGCTTTAAACTCGAACAAGCTCGCGCGTGTGCACACTCTCACACACACACGTGCACGCACACACACACGCATGTATGCACGCACACACAAGCATACACACACAGACACAGACACACGTTCTCTCTCTCTCTCTCTCTCTCTCTCTCTCTCTCTCTCTCTCTCTCTCTCTCTCTCTCTCTCTCTCTCTCTCTCTCTCTCTCTCTCTCTCTTTCTCTCTGTTTTATCAAATTATACACAAAATGCTACAATGCTCCTCATGAGACTCCGTGAAATATCTTTTGAACTACATAATCGAATAAATAATTATATAAAAAAAACACAACATGCTTTTGAAATGTATAATGGAATCAATACCCCCAAAAATATTTATAAACATAAAGACGTTCCAACCGAACCAAACAAAAAATCAAGCAAACAAAGTAAACAAAGAAACCCACAAACAGTTGTAGAAGGAGGATCTCTGCCAACGAATGGAGTGTTAAATTCCTTTCTGAATAAAGGATCTTGATAGAGCATTCAGCAACACAGCGTGTGCTGGTTCTGCTTCTGTGAGCTTGTATACAGCTGATACGATGGACTGATGAACTGTTCAGCCAATAAGAGAAAGACCACAGCTGTTTGCATATTTTTTTTTTAATTAAAAAAAGTGACGCTCCACCGCATAAGGAGTCGCGTTGCACCAGAGGTCAATTTTTAGTTAATGAAATTTTATTAATCGGCAATGAAATGGTTATACAATAGAAGAAAAAAACAGATTGAAAATCAGACAATTTTATGAAAAGTTATTACACAAGTTGAAATGATAGACTGCAGGAAATGACAAAACGAGAAATGGACAAGTTTAGCATCATAAAAAATGGTCCGATTGGGCATTTTTAAAGCACGTTTAAAAGCCAAAAAAACGCAAATTTATGACTTGATATTTCTTCACAAGGTATGATTATGGCTATAGTTTTATAATCAATCAGAATCTGAAAATTGCCAACTTGACCCCACCTGCTTTTAATGGCTTCTAGTGGAAAAGTGGGTTATGTGCTAAGCGACTCATTTCGTGGTGGAGCGTCACTAAATATCCACCTTTGCCCCAAGATTCGATTATCGTTCAAAGAAAAGAATGATGAATAGTTAAATTTCTGTGTGTGTGTGTGTGTGTGTGTGTGTGTGTGTGTGTGTGTGCGTATGTGTGTGTGTGTGTGTGTGTGTGTGTGTGTGTGTGTGTGTGTGTGTGTGTGTGTGTGTCTGTGTCTGTGTCTGTGTCTGTGTCTGTGAGTCTGTGTGTCTGTGTCTGTGTCTGAGTCTCTGTGTGTGTGAGTGGTGTGTGTGTGTGTGTGTGTGTGTGTGTGTGTGTGTGTGTGTGTGTGTGTGTGTGTGTGTGAATGTGTGTGTGTGAATGTGTGTGTGTGAATGTGTGTGTGTGTGTGTTTGTGTGTGTGTGTGTGTGCGCGCGCGCGCGTGTGTGTGTGTGTGTGTGTATAAGCATAAAGACGTCCAACCAAACCAAACAAATAAGGATTTCTTTTAACATTTTCTTGCTTAGAGCTTCAAGGTGGTGAAATTTTGCGTATTCGACCGTTTCTGCACACCACGATGGTAGCTGCATTCCGACTTCAAAAATGTATGTATGCTGGGTATATCTGTGTTTCCCTAACGCACCGAACGCGGACATGAATTACGAGACCTTTAACGTGACTATCTGATCTTCTGCATGTGTATATACACGATGGGAGTCGAGGCACTGGCAGGTCTGCACTTGAATTTGACCTGGGAAATCGTAAATTTCCCTACTCTTAATTCACAAGACACCGCCGAGATTCGAACCCACGACTTTATGGACCCATGGAATTGAAGTCGAACGGTCTTAACCACTCGACTATAGCGTCCATCAATCTTGAATTTCCAGACCGTAAGAATGAAAATCTCTACCTTACAGACTCAGCCAGAGTGCTCAAAGCATATATACGCTGAAGGATCTGGGTTGTGGATAGCTATTGCTCAATTCAACCATCTGTTGTAATATTGGAGGCATTTCGGAGGGTTATTAAACAAACGCGTCTACCTCCGCATGCCCTCACACACGCACACACATAGGCAAGATTTATTAAACATACGTCGTGTGCATACACACACACGCGCGTGCGCGCACGCACACAATAATTATGCATGCGCGGGGTCAACGCTGTAGGAACACAAGCAATCCTCATTTGATACTCATTTCCAACTTTCTCATCCCTACCTGGTGTTGATCTATGGCCTCAACCCCAAAACAAGTACACAATGCCCTTTTTCATACTTTAAAGGGGGACGGGATAGCCTAGTGGTCAGAACATTGCGCTCGCAATTTGACAAGCCGGGTTCGATTCCCGTTCGAGGGGATTTTTCTTCTGGAGTTAACATCAGTGCTGACTCCACTCTCCCCCAAAGTCCTTCGGATGAGACTATAAACCGAGGCCCCGTGTGCGAACGCACGCAGAACATCTTGCACATACGTTAAATCCTGTTCCGCTTTTCGAAAGAGTAGGCCATCGCGTGCCGGTGGGAACAGATGACATTTACAAAACTGCATACACACGGGGACTGGATGAAAAAAGCACAAGAATGCTTATTCCATTATTCTCGATATAAAAGAATAAATCAAATAAATCAAACCTCATCCTTTTGTTGTCTGCTAGCTGCCTAACGACAATATGCATGCGCAGGGGTCAACGCTGTAGGAACACAAAAAATCCTCATTTTGATGATCATTTCCCAACTTTCTCATCCCTACCTGGTGTTGAATCTATGGCCTCAACCCCCAAAACAAGTACACAATGCCCTTTTTCATACTTTAACCATAAAAAAATGTGTGAAAAACAACAAAATCTGTTTTTGACTGGCGCTCTATAGAAGATACTACCTGACCCCAGATACTACCTGACCCCAGAAGCTAACCGTTATGTGTAACCATAGGGACAGTGTTGATGACTGCTTGCAGAGAATGATGTCAGTGGAAAGACTGTGTGAAGTCTTCCTGTGAGGGTGCGTGGGATTTATTTTTTTTATTATCATTTTTATTTATTCTTTTATATCGAGGATAATGGAATAAGCACTCATGTGCTTTTTTTTTTACATCCTGTCCCCGTGTGTATGCAGTTTTTTGTAAATCATGTCATCTGTTCCCACCGGCACACGATGGCCTACTCTTACGAAAAGCGGAACAGGGTTTAACATGTGCGCAAGATGTTCTGCGTGCGTTCGCACACGGGGCCTCAGTTTACAGTCTTATCCAAAAGACTTGTGTGTGTGCATGCGTACGTGCGTGCATGTTGTGTATGTGCGTGAGAGAGAGAGAGAGAAGGAGAGAGAGAAGAGAGAGAGAGAGAGAGAGAGAGAGAGAGAGAAGAGAGAGAGAGAGAGAGAGAGAGAGGAAAGAGCACATCCGAAAGTTCAAACCTTCCTGTTGATGATGTGTGGGATCCTCGAGGAATACTGTGTGGGAAGCAGGATTCATTTCCTGGGATTAGCCTACAGGCTTGCAGTGTCATTTCCATACCGTGGAGGCTGGGCTTTGGTCTTACATGCCTCTCATCTTTAGCTTGTTCTTTGGGAGGTTTGGGGGTGGTAGCTGTATTCTTGTGTTCTTTTCTCTGTTGTTGTACTGTCTGTGTGTCTGTCTCTACTCTGTCTGTCTGTCTGTTTGTCTATATTATGTCTATCTGTCTGTCTGTCTCTCTCTCTCTCTCTCGATTTAACTTTGACTCTCTCCAGCAAAAGATTATCCTCTAGAATGTCCAATGTATTTACATGATTTCTTTGAGTTTTAAACAAAATATTTGCTGAAGTCGTACAAAATAATTATCTTGGAATTTCTACCGTAAGAATGATATTTTGGGGGGTGAAAATAATGCAAAATATGCAAAGCTCGACACGAAAAACTTCCGCGTCGAAAAGGTTATTTTGGAAGTTTATCTAGTTAACTCCCCTGAAACGGGGGTCCTTTATGAATTTTAGTAAGAACAAAGAAGGCAACAGCGTTCTTGCTAAGGGACGCAATTCAAAGCAATGGGCGACAATCCGTTATGAAATTTAGTAGTTTTAAAGAAGGCAACAGTGTTTCTTGCGGTCAGGGGAGGGAATTCACAGCGTCGCACATTAGCGGAACGAGTACATATGGATATAGGGAAAATAAGGATAAACAAATTGTAAATTGTACTTTTTCGATTTTTTGCTAAAATACGTTTGAAAATTAGTCAAATGTGGATGTTTTTGGCTCAACATATAAATTATTGCTGCCTACATCCTGACACAAATGAAAAGAGAGTGAGAGAAAGCCTTGTAAGTACGTATCTTGCACACCATGAAGTTACATTTTGCCAGTTGACAGCAGGTTATATAAATAAGTGCTAGAGAAAGGAGCTGTACAGGCATTTGTCAAGTCAGTTTTATTTTCTCAGGAAATGTGGGGTGTTTTTTTTATATTTATTTAATGGAAAAAGAGAATGTGCACGTGTAATGAGCTGTTCGTTTGCTTACAGGTTGTTTTTCTATATCTTATGAATTGTCAGATTGTTGTTGTTGTTGTTGAGGGGGGGGGGGTTGGCGGGAGGGGGGGGGGTTGGCGGGAGGGGGGGGTAGGAGAGGGGGGGGGGTTCTTTCTTGTTTTGCTGATAGTTCCTAATCAGGGCAAGGGCGAGATGAAAAAAGGTATGCGAATGCTTATCTGTAACCCTTGGAAAATAAAGATAATTCTCTCTCTCCTCTCTCTCTCTCTCTCTCTCTCTCTCTCTCTCTCTCTCTCTCTCTCTCTCTCTCTCTCTCTCTCACGCACACACACAACATGCACACACGCACGCACGCATGCATGCGCACACACACACACACTTTCATCAACACGAATGCATCCAAAATACATAATAAAAAAGCAAGCAAGTGAGCGAGCGAGTGAGCGAGCAAGCTAGAGAGACAGACAGACAGACAGACAGACATACAGACAGACAGACAGACAGACAGACAGACAGACAGACAGACAGACAGACAGACAGACAGACAGAGACAGAGAGAAGGGAGGGGGAGTGGGATTGTAAATGATTAACGATTCACCCCTACTGCCAAAAACTTCTTCTTCTTCTTCTTCTTCTTCTTCTTTTTCTTCTTCTTCTTCTTCTTCTTCTTCTTCTTCTTCTTCTTCTTCTTTTTCTTCTTCTTCTTCTTCTTCTTCTTCTTCTTCTTCTTCTTCTTTTTCTTCTTCTTCTTCTTCTTCTTCTTCTTCTTCTTCTTCTTCTTCTTCTTCTTCTTCTTCTTCTTCTTCTTCTTCTTCTTCTCCGCAGTTCTTCTTCTTCGCAATTCTTCTTCTTCGCAATTCTTCGCAATTCTTCTTTGCAATTCTTCTTCGCAAGTCTTCTTCGCAAGTCTTCTTCGCAATTCTTCTTCTTCTTCGCAATTTTTCGCAATTCTTCTTCTTCTTCTTCTTCTTCTTCTTCTTCTTCTTCTTCTTCTTCTTCTTCTTCTTCTTCGCAATTCTTCTTCGCAATTCTTCTTCTTCTTCTTCGCAATTCTTCTTCTTCTTCCTCTTCCTCTTCCTCTTCTTCTTCTTCTTCTTCTTCTTCTTCTTCTTCTTCTTCTTCTTCTTCTTCGCAGTTCTTCTTCTTCTTCTTCTTCTTCTTCTTCTTCTTCTTCTTCTTCTTCTTCTTCTTCT
>CM060321.1:6710015-6715015 GCA_030674155.1 Stramonita haemastoma | reverse complement strand
GAAAAACACCTAAAAACTTTACTAAGTGTTTGTATACAACTATCTCATTTTCAACTTTGAACACAGGTAAATTGTCTGGATTGGTACCGTTGTTAAAAAGCATCATATGCGTTTTTTTCTGTGGATAATTTTAGGCCATTCTCAATAATATACTTATTTAAATTATCAAGGTCTTTTTGGTATAATTTTTGAATATAATTTAAAGACCTTTTCGAGGTTTTTTGTTTCATGGATACATTCATCCACATGCATATGTCGTCTGCATATTGTACTAATGTAACGTTCTGTGTTAAGCATTTAGGAAGATCATGTAATAGAATATTGAATAGAATTGGTGCTATAACGGAGCCTTGTGGTAATCCCATATCAAGATGCCTAGGATCTGAATAGTTATTTCCTACCTTTACCTGAATGGATCTATTGCTAAGAAAGCTCTTGATATAATGATAAATGTTACCGGAGAGACCAATTGTCTTTAACTTGCTTAATAATTTTGCATGCCAAACTTGATCATATGCTTTATTTATGTCAAAAAATGTTGCAAGAACATTTTTTCTACGTGCAAATTGTTGTTTTATGCGTGTTGTAAGTTTAACTAAATTATCAATAGCAGATCTACCTCGCTGAAAGCCAGCTTGATTGCTTGCAATAATGTTATTTTTCTGGCAATAATATGATAATCTTCCAAGAACAACTCTCTCCATGAGTTTACCAGTATGTGAGGTCAATGCTATTGGCCTGTAACTGGCTTTATCTGTCTTGGGCTTTCCTTGTTTGTGGATCGGAACAACAATTGACTGTTTCCACTGAACTGGAATTACACCTTTAACCCAACATTTATAAAAAAGCTTATGAAGTAGAGTAATGAAATTTTCTGGTAAGTGTTTTATCATGTCATTGGAAATCGCATCAGCTCCAACAGATGTTTTCTTACTGGGAAGTGACATAATTGCATCCCTAACTTCCTGGAGTGTAATTGGAGCATTGATGTAAAGAGTGTTGTCAGGCATTGGGTCTTCATATTCCTTTTTCACCTCTTCTTCACTTCTGTATGTTCTGTGTTTGCCTAACAGACCCTCCTTACGCATGGTATTTGAAAACATTGTGGCAAATGCCTCAGCTTTTTCTGCACTTGTTGGAAACTGTTTGTTTTCTAGAACAATTGGACATGATGACAAGTTTATGCCTTTCGTCATTTCATTTAATTTTGCCCATACTTTCTGAATGTCCTTATGATTTGTAATTTCACTACTACAAAAAGAGGACCAACACTGTTTTTTAGCTTGTGCAATAACCATGTTACAGTGGTTTTTGGCCTTTTTCTGCTCATCATGGTTACTAGGCGATTTATTTTTTAGAAAAGCTTTATGCATTAAATGTTTTCTATGTACAGCTTCTTCGCAAGCTTGTGTCCACCAGACATTTCCTAAATGTTGGCTACATTTTACAGAGTGACATCTAGGAATAGAAATATTGGCAGCTTGTAGTATGATATCTGCTATTTCAGAGTACATTAGATCTATGTCATAAGTATTTATACACTCTGTGTGTGTGTGTGTGTGTGTGTGTGTGTGTGTGTGTGTGTGTGTGTGTGTGTGTGTGTGTGTGTGTGTGTGCCGGCGCGCACACAAACGCACCCACATCTGCCCCATCTCTCTGTCTCTCTGTCTCTGTCTCTGTCTCTGTCTCTCTGTCTCTGTCTCTGTCTCTGTCTCTGTCTCTCTCTCTCTCTCTCTCTCTCTCTCTCTCTCTCTCTGTGTCTGTCTGTCCCACCCCATGCTCTATCTACTCCTGTTCTTTTTCTCATGTATGAAGAATGAGTATTCTAGTGTCCAGATGATCATCAGATTCCCCTAAAAACAATTCCTCATAGTCATGACGGATGACTATTCTAGTGCACAGATGATCATCAGATTACCTTTACCAAAAAAACAACAATTCCTCACAGTCGCCCTCTTTCTCGTTTTAACCATGTTCATTTTCCAATCCTTCCCCTCTCAAACCTGCACCCAGACATTCTCTGGACAGGGAAAATGAAAGACTGTTATTTCCTAGGTTCATTTTCCCCTCCATGGCACTAATTGTACCGCCGGTACCACTCTTGGGACATCGATCCTGCCTACTGCCACAGGCTTGGAATGCAGAGGGTTTTTTTCAGAATGATGAATAATGCGGGTACTATTTTCCACGTGGTGATGATGATGATGATGATGATGATGATGATGATGATGATGATGATGATGATGATGATGATGATGATGATGGTGGTGGTGGTGGTGGTGGTGGTGGTGGTGGTGGTGGTGGTGGTGGTGGTGTGGTGGTGGTGGTGGTGGTGGTGACGATGATGATGACGATGATGATGATGATGACGACGATGATGACGACGACGACGACGACGACGAAGACGACGACGACGACGACGACGATGATGATGACGACGACGACGACGACGATGATGATGATGATGATGATGATGATGATGATGATGATGATGATGATGATGATGATGATGATGATGATGATGATGATGATGATGATGATGACGACGACGATGACGATGATGATGATGATGATGAAGTCACTCTAGCTCATGCCCGTGATTTAAGTCCGACGAACTTCCTATCTTTTGGTCATCATTGAGAGCTCGCTGATTGATAAATGGCACGTTTAAACTGTTATTTTTCTGTCAGTTTCTGCTCATTTTGTTTGTTTGTTTGTTTTTTTCAGCAAGTGAAAAATGATGTATAGATTGGGTCTAGTTTTCTATGTTTCAGCTCAGCTGGGCTTTATTTTCTTTGCGATATTAGTGGACCTCTCGTTTGTTATGAAAGTGATGTGTGACCTGTTATTTCAAGGCTCAGTTCCCGGTGATTTTATTTCTCTAGCAAATGAATAACGATGTTTTGATGTGTTTTGTTGATTTCGTTTCTCTAGCAAACGAATAAAGATGTTTTGATGTTGTTGGGGGGTGTTTTTTCTAGAGCATAGGATGAGCGAGGTCTGATAGTCTTTCCTCCCTCCCCCCCCCCCCTCCCTCTTGTTGAAATGATCTGTCAGAGCTCATTTCCTGTGACAGTTATCAACTAGTTTATGTTTTTGCTTGTTACGATCAGTGAAGAATTTCAAGAGTCATTTACTAATCAAACATCAGAACAGAATGGATGAATATGTAAAGTATGTTAATTGTTAGTAACTATGATGGCAACTGGACTCTGACAGAGGAAACCACCAAGAGAATACAATCATTCGAAACAAAATGCTTCAGACGCCTCCTTGGGATCTCGTGGAGGGATCACAAGACCAACGACTTTGTGCGGGGCCAAGTTACACAGCTGGCAGGCCCCAGGAACCCCTCCTGTCCATATTAAAGAGGAGGAAGATGTCTTGGTTTGGGCACGTCACCCGACACAACACGCTACCCAAGACAGTTCTTCAAGGAACCTTGGAAGGGGGCAGACGCAGAGGAAGGCAATCCAAGAACTGGATGGACAACATCAAGGAGTGGACCGGAATGGACAGCGCAACGCTGATCCGCAGGGCAGAGGACCGGCCTGGATGGAGGAGAACAACGTTATCGACATCCTCATGTCTCCTCTACGACCATTCGGTCAGGAGAATGAGGTGAGGTGAGGTGATGATGGCAACACGTTTAAAAATTATATTCTATACAAACCCAGGGTCTGTTTATTTCAGTAGATACAATAGCAAATAAATAATTCTCTTTCTTTGCTCTTCGCCTACAGCTCCAAGGCTCTCTCTCTCTCTGTCTCTCTCTGTCTCTCTCTGTCTCTCTCTGTCTCTCTGTCTCTCTGTCTCTCTCTCTCTCTCTGTCTATCTCTCTCTCTCTCTTCTCTCTCTCTACCTCTCTCTCTCTCTCCCTCTATCTCTCCCTCTCTCTCTCTCTCCCTCTGTCTCTCTCTCTCTCTCCCTCTCTCTCTCTCCCTCCCTCCCTCTCTCTCTCTCTCTCTCTCCTTCTCTCTCCCTCTCCCCCTTCTCTCTCTCTCTGTCTCTCTCTCTCTCTATCTGTCTGTCTGTCTGTCTGTCAGTCTGTCTCTGTCTCTGTCTCTGTCTCTCTGTCTGTCTGTCTGTCTGTCTGTCTGTCTGTCTGTCTGTCTGTCTCTCTCTCTCTCTCTCTCTCTCTCTCTCTCTCTCTCTCTCTCTCTCTCTCTCTCTCTCTCTCTCATCTATCCAGTCTCCTATCTTAGGGTCGTCTGGTATCATTTTAAGTGGAAAGACGTTAAAATTGAAGACTTACTTACTTTGATTGATGAGATTTTGTGTATGCTACGTATTCTTACCTTCCAATTATACAACCAGATTCCAACTTCAGAAGTGATGTCTAAATGCGGACCACCAGTGTGCATGCACTTTCTTTTTCTTTTTTTAATTGTCTTCTGTTCTTACCAGCACGAGATGGCCGACTCTTTCGAAAGGCAGAACAGGGTTTTTTTAACGTGTTCGCAAGATGGAGGAGCTATAACTGACACCAGTTCCATCTCCGGCAGACACTCAGGGCAAGAGTGACCCTTACGACCTCCGTGAATTCCATCCTTGTACTGTCCTGAATCTCCTGCTAATGCACAGTCATTTTCTGTCATTTCCTGGCTTCGTCTTTCTGCGCGCGTGGCACTTTTTTTTTTACCACCAGTACACCCCACAGAAATTCGATCCTATACTGCGACAGGCTCTTACTTTACTGCAGAGCTGCTTCACGGAGGATAAATATCGTGGGTACCATCACCTGCATGTCAAAGTCATTCGGAGGAGACTATACCCCGAGGCCCCGTGTGCGAACGCACGCAGAAAATCTTGCGCATACGTTAAATCGCTGTTTCGCCATTTGGAAGACCAGGCAGGCCATCGTGTGCCGGTAGGAGTGGATGATAAAATTATATTTTTTAAAAATACAGCATGCACACATGTGTCGTGTTTAGACACCATCCCTGAAGAAAAATCGGGGAGTTGGAGTTTCCAGGGCGGCACGGGGCTGTATATGGTAA
>CM060321.1:6705015-6707515 GCA_030674155.1 Stramonita haemastoma | reverse complement strand
CCAGTTTGTGGATGTAGAAATGTCATGTAGCTCTATATCTTGTAAAAACAAATCAAAACGCTCATGTGGGGAGGTTGTTTTTTTGTTTTTTGTAATTCCGAATACCTATTAAAGTGTTTTGGATATCATTGCTTTTCAAAGTCTTTTCATCTACCAACTAAGGTGGGTTTTTTTACAGTGTAGGTTATGGTCATTGTTCATACTCCAATTATCCTGGAAGTCGGAATGCGGCTACCTTAATGGTGGGCCAAAATAGTCGCATACACGAAAATCTCACCATTGTTGAACTTCGGAGCTATAACCAAGTAACGGGGGAAAATTCCATTCATAAGATGAGTTACAATGCTTTCACTAACTCTATGTGAGTACACACCCTCGCACAAGGTTACCGCAGATTCTATGCCATGTCTATGTTTGGTGGGTTAGAGAAGTAAAAAGTATTGTAGGTCTCAAGACTCAAGACTTCTTTATCATCTAAAAACAAGGAACACAATTATCAGCAAACCAAGCACCGAATGCCGCCGCTGTGGCCTAGTGGTTGGGGCGTTGTACTCGTAATCTAAAGGTTGCGGGTTCGATCCCAGCTATTCCGCAATGGTGTTGTGCCCTTGGAAAAGGCACTTTACGGCTATTTTCTCACCCCACCCAGGTGTAAAAGGGGTACCAACCTTGTGTTGGGGTTAACTCTGCGATAGACTGGCGTCCTATCCAGGGGGAGTCTATGACTCTCAGTCGCTTAACGCCACAGAAACCGGGATAAGCACCGGCCTGATGAGCCTTATGGCTCGGGACAGACTTTAACTTTAACTTTTTAAGCACCGAATGTCACAACACACGAAAAATGTTGTTTTCTTTCTTTCTGTTGTAGAACATTTACAACAAGGAATATCCAAAAATAGCTCTACAGCATTCTAAAATCAGAACAACAACATTTAGCACTTCAAGTTACCCACAAAGTGCAAATAAAACAGGGCCCTGTTTACGTGTTTCAGTTGCATAACTGGAATATTTCCATTCCTTGTTTACGTGTTTCAGTTGCATAACTGGAATATTTCCATTCCTTGTTTACGTGTTTCAGTTGCATGAATGGAATATTTTCCCATTCCTTGTTTACGTGTTTCAGTTGCATGAATGGAATATTTTCCCATTCCTTGTTTACGTGTTTCAGTTGCATGAATGGAATATTTTCCCATTCCTTGTTTACGTGTTTCAGTTGCATGAATGGAATATTTTCCCATTCCATGTTTACGTGTTTCACTTGCAAAACTGGAATATTTTCATCTAATTAAACAATCATCAGTACTCTGCTCCTTCTCCCCTGTGTACCTGTGGTAAAGAAAACCAGACAGGCGAGCACATCCTTCAGAGGTGTACGCTATTCAGCGACCTGAGGAAGAAAGTGTGGCCGACGGAGGTAACCCTACAGACTAAGCTGTACGGCCCACGAGACGAGCTGGAAAGGACATGCCATTATTTTTTTCCTCAGACACATCTGTCGGTGTAAAGCGAATTAGAGAAGAGAAGAAGAAGACTTGCATGTCTCAGATGTCCTGCTTTCATCTCTCTGTTGTTTTTTTTTGTTGTTTTTTTTGCTGCCTCGTCTTCTGTGACGTCCCCATACTGCTGTTCCCACGCCACTTCAATCTCCCCGCCACAGCCATACCCTGATTCGTTGTGTCTCATCCCTGGGACCGGCACTCCACAGGAGCCCATCAATATATCTCTCTGTTCTTCCATCTGCGGTTGTATTTACCTATCAATGTCCGCCTGTTTTGTCTTGCTTTTTTTTCTTGCAATTGTTTCTTCTGTTTCCTTATCAAGGACTCTCAGTATGTGTGTTTGTGGGGGGGGGGTACGTGTGTGTGTGTGTGTGTGTGTGCCTATGTGTGTGTGTTTTGTGTGTGTGTGGTGTGTGTGTGTGTGTGTGTGTGTGTGTGTGTGTGTGTGTGTGTGTGTGTGTCCGTGTGTGTGTGTGTGTGTGTGTCCGTGTGTGTGTGTGTGTGTGTGTGTGTGTGTCCGTGTGTGTGTCCGTGTGTGTGTGTGTGTGTATGTATATGTGTGTGTTTGAATGTGTGTGTGTATTTGTATGTGTGTGCGTGTATGTATTTGGTTGTTTGTGTGTGTGGCGCGCGTGCGCGCATGTGTGTGTGTGTGTGGACATTGAAAGAAGGAAACCACTCTGAACAGAAAAAAGAAAAAGAGAGAAAGAAAATAACGAGATGGATGGGAGAGAGAGAGAGAGAGAGAGAGAGAGAGAGAGAGAGAGAGAGAGAGAGAGAGAGAGAGAGAGAGAGAGAGAGAGAGAGAGAGAGAGAGAGGAGACTTCAGACTTTTACTGTACATCGGCCTTAGGCCACAATACAAAAGCAAATTGGGCATAGGGAATGCATATGGGCTCATGACAAGTGTTGTTAACATACCACCAACAACATATTGTAAAAGTCGAAGTGTCACATCGATCATGAAATAGAACTCTGTAGCATTGTATAATCCAACCCCT
>CM060321.1:6695015-6697515 GCA_030674155.1 Stramonita haemastoma | reverse complement strand
TCTCTCTGTCTCTTCTCTTCGTCTCTTCCTCTGCCTCTCTCTCTCTCTCTCTCTCTCTCTCTCTCTCTTCTCTCTCTCTTCTCTCTCTCTCTCTCTCTCTCTCTCTCTCTCCCTCCCTCTCTCTCTCTCTCTCTCTCTCTCCTCTCTCTCTCTCTCTCTCTCCTTCTCTCTCTCTCTCTCTCTCTTCTCTCTCTCTCTCTCTCTCTCTCTCTCTCTCTCTCTCTCTCTGTGTACCTGCCAGCTTTAATGGAAGAGCAGCAGACAAACAGCCATCACATGTGGCTCCGAAGGATGACAATGGAGAGCTGTTCGGAAAGTTACGAGGGCAAAGCTCTGAATCCAGCAAGCATACAGCAGCCAACACAACAGCCATTTCATTCTCTAGCTCCTACCCCCCCCCTCCACCTCTTCTCTCCTCCTCGCCCCCCCCCCCCCCCTCTCCGACCAGTAAAACAAACAAACAAAAACACCACTACGAAACAAGTTCAGGGTCATGTTGTAATACAGAAACAGCAAAGAAATAGTATGACAATATATTTTTTGCTTGATTTTCAAACATTTCTAACATATACACATTTTTGTTTTTAGTTGTTGTTCCTGAGATAAAGAGTTTCGAGGTTCGCTCATGGGGAGATTGTGGACTATGCGATTGTTTTTTGGTCTATCATTAAGTCATTCGTCAGTCCTTTGACCTTGCTGGATATCAGTGGGTGGGGGGGGGACAGGAGGGGTGTGTCGGTCACCATTTTCTTCCAAGTCGGTCTGTCCTCAGCCTTTTGCAGCAAAAGCAACCATGTCAAGGCTGGTCCAGTCTTTGACGGTCTGCAACCAGTTCTTTCCTCATCTGTCTGCCCCTGTGTCTTCTATTTATTTTTTTATTCGTTTATATCTAAGATAATGGGATAAGCACCGTTGTGCTTTTTTACATCCAGTCCCCGTGTGTATGCAGTTTTGTAAATGTCATCTGTTCCCACAAGCACACGATAGCCTACTCTTACGAAAAGAGGAGCAGGATTTAATGCGTGCGCAAGATGTTCAGCGTGCGTTCAGACACGGGGCCTTGGTTTATAGTCTCATCCGAAGGACTTTGGGGGAGAGTGGAGTCAGCACTGATGTTAACTCCGGGAGAAAAACTTCCTCGTGTGTGTGTGTGTGAGTGTGTGTGTGTGTGTGATTCAGATTCAGATTCAGAATATTTATTGCCATTTAAGGCATGCAGACCTATTTGACACAACAAAACAAACATCAGTTTTAATTATCTTTCTGCCCAAATGATGTCCACTAAAAACATGTTGCATTCTACTTTTCTTTGTCTGTCTGTCTGTTTGTCTGTATGTCTGTCTGTCTGTGTATCTGTGTGTTTCTGTGTGTGTGTCTGTCTGTCTGTCTGTGTTTATGTCTGTGTCTGTGTGTGTGTGCGTATGTGCGCGAGTGCGTGCGTGCATGCATTCGCGTATGTCTGTGTATGTGGGGCATGTGCATGTATACGCGCGCGCATGTAGGCACATTGTGCGTGTACGTGTGCATGCACATGTACATATATCTGTCACTTTCTGCATTTGCAAGTCCATATTGTCATGCATGCCTGCCTGCATGTGTGCAAGTGTACTTTACAAAGCCGAGATGCCGAAGAGGCCTGTGAAAATGAAGGATTGTTGCCAACGTAGGCATGCAATAATCAATCGGTTTTCTGCTGTCAGCGCTGATCGAATCGTTAAACCCATAGGTTAAGGTCCGATCCTGTGTTAGCACAGCTAGCCAGTAATGCTTATGAGGACCTAAAGGTCATACATGCAAAGTCAATATAAAGTTCGCTGGGAAAGTAACATTATTGATTACTGAGAGAAAGAATAGGGCGTGTTTTCGAAGAGAAGTTTGACTGTAATTACCTAAACTAGCTTAGAGGGAGGGGGGGGGGTATTTGTTGTTTTCTTTGGAGTTTTGGGGGGTTTTTTGGTTTGTTTGTTTGTTTGTTTTTTTGGGGGCTTGGGGGGAATTTGCGTAGAACTTTACAGGGGGTATAGCTAGGAAGGACAAAGTGGGTGTATGGTACTTACTGCGTATCAAAAGAAACGAATAGCGAAATGACACAAGTCACACTTGTCAGTTCCAACTTGCAGAGTCTTGAAGTCACTCACTCACTATATATGGCAATTATCTTTTGTTTTTATTTCTAAGTTAAAAACTTGGGGCATCCGACACATCACTGTGACAAACGTCAATACAACTGATGGGACAGCCTCTAATAGTCCTCTCTCTGTCTCTCCCTGTCTCTCTTTATCTCTGTTTTTCTGTCTCTCTGTCTCTGTCTCTGTTTCTCTGTCTCTGTTTCTCTGTCTCTGTCTCTGTCTGTCTGTCTCTGTCTGTCTGTCTCTGTCTGTCTGTCTGTCTGTCTGTCTATCTGTCTATCTCTCTCTCTCTCTCTCTCTCTCTCTCTCTCTCTCTCTCTCTCTCTCTCTCTCTCTCTCTCTCTCTCTCTCCAGCATATACCTCTGTATGT
>CM060321.1:6675015-6690015 GCA_030674155.1 Stramonita haemastoma | reverse complement strand
GAAGAAGAAGAAGAAGAAGAAGAAGAAGAACAACAACAACAACAACAACAACAACAACAACAACAACAAGAACAAGAAGAACAAGAACAAGAACAACAAGAACAACAAGAACAAGAAGAACAAGAACAAGAAGAACAAGAAGAACAAGAACAAGAAGAACAAGAACAAGAACAAGAACAAGAAGAACAAGAAAAGAAAAAAAAAAAACTTTCAAGACTTTCCCAACAACGCCATTAAAACAATTCTTTCCCAAGTCTCAGCAGGCAGCAAATTGAGCATGACTGATGAGAACACAGGGAAACTGAAGCTCTGAGGAAACACCCTTCCCTGTGCAGGAAGGAGAAAGAAAGAAAGATTCTGTGGGAGATGGCAATGGAGAGATCATCAGTCCTTTCACAGCCAGAAAATAAGCTTGCGGAAACTGTCAAAGAAAGATTCTGTGTGAGATGTCAATGGAGAGATCATCAGTCCTTTTACAGCCAGAAAATAAGCTAGCAGAAACTGTCAAAAAAAGATTATGTGTGAGATGTCAATGGAGAGATCATCAGTTCTTTACAGCCAGAAACAAGCTAGCAGAAACTGTCAGGAAAAAAGAAAGGTTTAAGAGTGACAACACTCATCAGTCAGCAGGAGACGTGTCCGCTAACACCATGGATATAATGTAGCTCACTGAAGCTGACATATGGACCACAGTCATCATCAGAGCAGGCTTCATCTTGCATGCAGAAAGTGATACCTGACATCGATCATTCTGGAACTTTTGTCTTGACAGTGATACTCGGTGAAATTGAAATCCTATCAGTGCTGAGGAGTAGAATCAGAGCGGTGAATTGATGTGTTCGCACTGGACCTTGGTGCCACAGAGTCTTATCTGAAGAGCTTCGAGGGAAATTGGAGTTGGATCTAATATTATTATCTTCGAGGAAAAATCCCTTCAAAGAAACAACCTCAACCTCCTCCTCCTCCTCCTCCTCCTCCTCCTCCTCCTCCTCCTCCTCCTCCTCCTCCTCCTCCTCCTCCTCCTCCATATTCTTCTTCCCATAAGGGAAAATAAACAATTCCAGTGGTGGCTTGAGCATACTCGTACAATTCCCATCACATCTTGATGTTGGAAACTCTGACCACTAGGCTATTTCACTCGCATGGCTTGAACAGACATTTTCCTTATTAATTTACAACTATGCTGAAGAAACAGTCAGAATAACAATAGCTTGTGACGATAGTTCCTGTTTCTGACTTCTGTTTCCTCATAAGCCAAATGATCTGCAGACATCAAAGGAATCGTCTTCACAATGTAATCTTCATTGTCATGGCAGACTGCGCAATCAGGATGACTAGGTTATTCTCAGAGAAAGATGCATGCATTGATTTTAAATCAGACAATTTGGTGAACAGGACATGACATGCTGTGATGTCAAAGACATGTATGTAGATAGACATAGGGGGGACGGATAGCCTAGTGGTCAGAACAGTGCGCTGGCAATTTGACGACCCGGGTTCGAGTCCGTCGAGGAAATTTTTCTCCTGGAGTTAACATCAGTGCTGACTCCACTCTCTCCAAAAGTCCTTCGAATGAGACTTTAAACCGAGGCCCCGTGTGCGAACGCACGCAGAACATCTTGCGCACACGTTAAATCCTGTTCCGCTTTTCGTAAGAGTAGGCCATCGTGTGCCGGTGGGAACAGATGACAATATTTACAAAACTGCATACACACGGGGACCGGATGAAAAAAAGCACATGATTGCTTACTCTGTTATCCTCGATATAGAAGAATAAATAAAATAAATAAATAAATAAATGCATGGCACCCGTGCCTGCTCGTGTACAGTTTCATAGTTATGTCAGGAAGTAGAATAATGAAAGGGATGACATGGCAAATGTTGCAATTCTGAAGGGAAAAATTATTGATTGCTTTATTCGCCTTAGGTTTATTTTGTCATCCAAACATAATTATTATTATTAAAATGCCACACATGCCAAGAGAAACATGCATGCACAAAAGAATGGACATGTTACACACACATACACACACACAAATACATACACACACATACACACATACACAGACACACATACATACATACACATACACACATACACACAGCACACGAGTGCTTGTTCTATTATCCTCGATATAAAAGAATAAAATAAAATAAAATAAATAAATAGATAAATAAATACACGCACACACACATGCACGCACGCATGCACGCACGCACGCACGCACGCACACACACACACACGCACGCACGCACGCACGCTTTTTATGTTACATATGAAAATAAACGATACGGGGAGAATCACGTACGTTACACTTGTCAATGTAAGCAGACCCTCAAAATTGTTCACTGTTATATCCATTGTTTAAGGGAACAAATAAAAGTAGAAGAAAACAAGTGCAAATATAGTAATGTTTTTTCTTCTTCTTCTTCTTCTTCTTCTTCTTCTTCTTCTTCTTCTTCTTCTTCTCTTCTTCTTCTTCTTCTTCTTCCTTCTTCTTTCTTCTTCTTTCTTTCTTCTTCTTCTTCTTCTTCTTCTTTCTTCTTCTTCTTCTTCTCTTCTTCTTCTTCTTCTTCTTCTTCTTCTTCTTCTTCTTCTTCTTCTTCTTCTTCTTCTTCTTCTTCTTCTTCTTCTTCTTCTCTTCTTTCTTCTTCTTCTTCTTCTTCTTCTTCTTCTTCTTCTTCTTCTTCTTCTTCTTCTTCTTCTTCTTCTTCTTCTTCTTCTTCTTCTTCTTCTTCTTCTTCTTCTTCTTCTTCTTCTTCTTTCTTTTCTTCTTCTTCTTCTTCTTCTTTCTTGTCTGTTCTGTCTTCTTCTCTGTCGTCCGTCCTCTCCCTCTCCCTCCTCCCTCCTCCCCTCCCTCTCCCTCTCTCCATGCATGTATGTATGTGCAGAATGGTTAAGCCCTAATGATGAAGAGACCCCGATAGTTCAAAGACTGTTGCACATGTACACAGGCCCACGACCAATTGCTTTTCTGCTGTCAAAGCCCAGGATTCAACACTGAAAAATCGAATCGTTAGACCCACAGGTTAAGGTCCAAGCCTGTGTTAGCACAGCCAATATCGCTGCTGTGAACTTGAAAGGGCACACACAAAGTCAATAACGTTCGCTGGAAAGTAAAAAAAAAAAAACATTAATCTTTGTGCGGAAAAAAAACAGGATGTATGGACGTTGTTGCGAAAGCTTGACTATATATATACAGTTGCATGGTCTGGGTTAGGTTTTTCAGGCACGGGAAATGTCACATCATCTACATCTTTTGTGCTTGGTGATGATGCAATTGGCATTTGTCTGACCAATTGCATAATATAGTGCTGCACCGATGCGGTATGCAAGTATCGTCTGTATGCCTTAAAGGTTCTGCGTGTTTTATTATGAGCTGGCAACGATGAACATGAAAATTTTGACATTATTATATCCAAAATACGTTCCAAAAAGTGTGTGTGTGTGTGTGTGTGTGTGTGTGTGTGTGTGTGTGTGTGTGTGTGTGTGTGTGTGTGTGTGTGTGTGTGTGTGTGTGTGTGTGTACTTGGGTGACTGTTATAAAGCTTATTATTCTTGGACATCATACTGTTTTTTTCCTGTGTAAAAGAGCAATGTGTCTGCGCGTCATTTAAAATATTGACGCATGTTCACCGTGGAGGTAAGAAAAATAGACATGCCAAGAGGTGGTCTCCTCCGCTCTTGTAGTGTTTGCAGCTGGTGTGTGTGAGTGTTAACGTGTGTGTGTGTGTGTGTGTGTGTGTGTGTGTGTGTGTGTGTGTGTGTGTGTGTGTGTGTGTGTGTGTGTGTGTGTGGTGTGTTGGGTGTGTGCGTGTGTGTGTGTGTGTGTGTGTGTGAGTGTTAACGTGTGTGTGTGTGTGTGTGTGTGTGTGTGTGTGTGTGTGTGTGTGTGTGTGTGTGTGTGTGTGTGTGTGTGTTCTGTGTCTGTGTGTGTGTGTGTGTGTGTCTGTGTGTGTGTGTGTGTGTGTGTCTGTGTGTGTGTTTATGTATTTTTTTTGTTTCTACATCGAAGCTAATGGAATAAGCACTCGTGTGCTTTTTTTCGTGCAGTCCCGGTGGGTATGCAGTTTTGTAAATGTCATCTGTTCCCACCGGCACACGATGGCCTACTCTTACGAAAAGCGGAACAGGATTTAACGTGTGCGTAAGATGTTCTGCGTGCGTTCGCACACTGGGTCTCGGTTTAAAGCCTCATCCGAAGGACTTGTGGGGAGAGTGGAGTCAGCACTGATGTTAACTCCAGGAGAAAAATCTCCTCGACCGGACTCGAACCCGGTCGTCAAATTGCCAGCGCAATGTTCTGACCACTAGGCTATCCCTCCCCCTGAGAGACAGAGAGAGACAGAAAGAGACAGAGAGAGACAGAGAGAGACAGAGAGAGACAGAGAGAGACAGAGAGAGACAGAGGAAGAGAGAGAGGAGGGAGATGGATAGAGGGGGAGACAGAAACAGAGAGAGAGAGAGACAGAGAGACAGAGCGAAAGAGAGAGAGAAAGAGAAAGAGAGAGATGGAGGGAGGGAGAGGGACAGAGGGAGGGACAGAAACACAGAGAGAAACAGACAGACAAACAGAAAGACAGAGAGAGTGAAAAAGAAAGACAGACAGACTTACAAACAGAAAGACAAACATACAAAAACACAGACAGACAGACAGACAAAGACACAGAGGCAAGACAGATACACAGACATACAGACAGACAGACAGAGACAGAGTAACGAAACATTAACAAAGTGACACAACAGTCTAGTCCCATAATTGTAATGAAATGACACTCCCCCGAAAGCGGTCAATCTACCAAGCAAACTGCTGCTCATGCTCCAACGCTTAAAGCTGCCAATGTCATCAGCTGCTCAGTAATAATTCATGTCCTTTCTCCCATCAACGTTTATCAAACGTGCATGTAACGACCGTTTCATCCACCGGATTTGGATCGATAATTGAGCGATCGCTTCATCTGTGCATCAATGTGGATGAAGTTTGATGGGCGATTGTTACACTGTTGCTGTGTACAATGGGGAAAATTTTGTGTTTGTTTTTGGGGAGGAGTAGACAGCTTGGTATGTAATAAAGGTGTCCCATAACCTATCTGGTCATTGGGAGGAGCAAAAAAAAAAAAAAAAAAAACAGCATGCACACAGATGTCGTGTTTAGACACCATCCCTGAGGGGTAAAAAATATTGGGTAGGCGCTGCACTTGTGGCGACGCGCTCTCCCCTCGGAGAGCAGCCCGAAATCTGCTGTGGCATAAAGTGGTATAAAATAAAATAAAATAAGATAAATAAATGTATTAGAGACCTAAGTTTTTTTTGCGGTTCAGCGTCTTATAGCCCATCTCCTTTCCCTGGCTCTTTTACCTTTCCTGTCCCTAAAGAGGCAAAGTGCCCATTCACAGCTGAGTGAACTGGGGAACTGTACTGGAGCCAAGGCATATACAGAATAGTCACCCATCCACGAGGCAACCACGCTCCGCTTTGTTTCATCTTAGCTTGGGGAGAGAGGAGAGCCAGTGTTTGGAAATGATTTCTCTTTGTTATGTTTGGCTTTGTAGTTAGTATGTTTAGACAGAGAGAGAGAGAGAGAGAGAGAGAGAGAGAGAGAGAGAGAGAGAGAGAGAGAGAGAGAGAGAGAGAGAGAGAGAGAGAGAGAGAGAGAGAGAGAGAGAGAGATAGAGAGAGAGAGAGAGATTTGATTTGATTTGATTTGATTTGATTTGATTTATTCTTTTATATCGAGGATAATAGAATAAGCACTCTTGTGCTTTTTTACATCCAGTCCCCGTGTGTATGCAGTTTTGTAAATGTCATCTGTTCCCACCGGCACACAATGGCCTACTCTTACGAAAAGCGGAGCAGGATTTAACGTGTGCGCAAGATGTTCTGCGTTCGTTCACACACGGGGCCTCGGTTTAAAGTCTCATCCGAAGGACTTTGGGGGAGAGTGGAGTCAGCACTGATGTTAACTCCAGGAGAAAAATCTCCTCGACGGGACTCGAACCTGGGTCGTCAAATTGCCAGCGCAATGTTCTGACCACTAGAGCTGATAAGCTGAAATCCCTCTGGTTATGCAATCTTCAGCTCACACGGTGTGATCGGCATTACCCCCTTTTCTCTTAATGAACACCACACGAGTTCACCACCACAACATCTCTTTGAACCCCTGTAGACAATATGTCGGCTGTTAGATTTAGTCTATATCATCAAAGTGACGGCCAGGAAATCATATCAATTCAAGCAGAACACAGAGAGAGAGAGAGAGAGAGAGAGAGAAGAGATGAGAGAGAGAGAGAGAGAGAGAGAGAGAGAGAGAGAGAGAGAGAGAGAGAGAGAGAGAGAGAGAGAGAGAGAGAGATTGACCAGAAATGTTCGCGATCCGATAGAACTTTATAGTGATTAGAAAAAAAAGAAAGAAGGCACAGAAGAGAAGACTGCTGATTTACTGAAGCTCAATGTCTCAAATTCAGGACAGCGTAACCTACCAGCTGAACTGTAAAGAGGATTCTCATTGCATATCCTTATCGGATGATGATGTGTGGAATTTTCAGGAAGGTTAAGTATAGCATGACTGATTCACCTTGAGCGCCTGATTGTAAGGGTTCTGCGTGTGATTAATTATTTTATTTTATTTTATTCTTTTATATCGAGGACTTATTTATTCATTTTTATTCTTTTATATCGAGGATAATGGAATAAGCGCCCATGTGCTTTTCTTCATCCAATCCCCGTGTGTATGCAGCTTTGTAGATGTCATCTGTTCCCACCACCAAACGATGGCCTACTTTTACGAAAAGTGGGATAGGATTTAACGTGTGCGCAAGATGTTCTGCGTGCGTTCACACACGGGGCCTTGGTATATAGTCTCATCCCTCTGATTGTGCAATCTCCAGCTCACACGGTGTGATCAACATTTCCCCCTTTTCTCTTAATGACCACCACATGATTTCACCACCACGCCATTTCTTTGAACCCCTGTAGACAATATGTCGGCTGTTAGATTTAGTCTATGTCATCAAAGTGACGGTCAGGAAATCAGATTAACTCAAGCAGAACACAGAGAGAGAGAGAGATTGACCAGAAATGTCCGCGATCCGGTAGAACTTTATAGTGATTAGAAAAAAAGAAAGAAGGCACAGAAGAGAAGACTGCTGATTAAATGAAGCTCAATGTCTCCAATTCAGGACAGCGTGACCTACCAGCTGAACTGTAAAGAGGATTCTCATTTCATCTTCTCATCGGATGATGATGTGTGGAATTTTCAGTAAGGTTAATTATAGTATGGCTGATTCACCTTGAGAGACTGATTGTAAGGTTCCTGCGTTCGATTCATTATTTTACTTTATTTTATTTTTTTATCTCGAGGATAATTGAATAAGCACTCATGTGCTTTTTTTTTCCTCCAGTTTCCGTGTGTTTGCAGTTTTGTAAATATTGTCATCCGTTCCCACAGGCACACAATGGCCTATTCTTACGAAAAGCGGAACAGGATTTAACATGTGCGCAAGATGTTCTGTGTGCGTTCGCACACGGGGCCTCGGTTTACAGTCTCATCCGAAAGACTTTTGGGGAGAGTGGAATCAGCACTGATGTTAACTCCAGGGGAAAAATCGCCTTGAACGGGAGTCGAACCTGGGTCGTCAAACTGCGAGCAGGCTTTTGTGTTTAATTGTGGTTGCTGTGTTTGTTTGTGTGTTTGTTTGTTTGTTCATTTGCTTCAACTAGCTGTCATCCAAAGCTGAGGTAGCAGTAACAAACTTAAAAGAAACGTGTGAAGTACTACCCACTCTACGAATGAGATTTTGAAGACTGTGGCTCAAATTACTTCAGAAACCTACCAGTATATGTATCTCTCGGGACACTCTCTCTCTCTCTCTCTCTCTCTCTCTCTCTCTCTCTCTCCCCTCTCTCTCTCTCTCTCTCTCTCTCTCTCTCTCTCTCTCTCTCTCTCTCTCACACACACACACACACACACATGAATATAATCTTATGCTGAGGGCTCTCTCTCCCAACCCAGCATGCAATGTATCGAAACTTTTAGTACTGTAAAGATGTCTACACACTAAATAAAAAAAACTCATATGGATGAAAACTGTAATAGTGGCAAACGATCTCGTTTGTAGTCAACAACTGGGTGCTCTTTTATTGAGCCCCAGCCTGGAATTCTGCTTGAATGCACAGGTTGCGTGTGTTCCGAAACGTAATCGTGAAGTTGCATGTGTGATGCTGGGGGGGAAGAAAGAATAGAAAGAAAGAAAGAATGAGAGAGAGAGAGAGGAGAGAGAGAGAGAGAGAGAGAGAGAGAGAGAGATGAGAGAGAGAGAGAGAGAGAGAGAGAAGAGAGAGAGAGAGAGAGAAGAAAGAGAGAGAGAGAGAGAGAGAGAGAGAGAGAGGAGGAGAGAGAGAGAGAGAGAGAGAGAGAGAGAGAGAAGAGAAGAGAAGAGATGAAGAGAGGAAGAGAGAAAGAGAAGAGAGAGAAAGAAGAGAGAGAGAGAGAAAGAAAGAGAAGAGAGAAAGAGAAAGAAAGAAAGAAAGAGAAGAGAAGAAGAAAAGAAGTAAAGAAAGAAAGAAAAAGAGAAGAAAAAGAAAGAAAGAAAGAAGAGAAAGAAAGAAAGAAAAAGAAAGAAGAAGAAGAAAGAAAAGAAAGAAAGAAAGAAAGAGAGAGGAGAGAGAGAGAGAGAGAGAGAGAGAGAGAGAGAGAGAGAGAGAGAGAGAGAGAGAGAGAGAGAGAGAGAGAGAAGGCAAGGAAAGGCAAGGCAAGGCAAGGCAAGGCAAGGCAAGGCAAGGCAATGCAAATTCTTTTATTTCTTTTATTTTATTATTCAGCTATTGCTAGATGGTGATTGAGACAAGAAACACACAAACTAAGAAACAAAAGTAATACCTTATTGACACTCAAACCTAGCATCTCTCATTCAGGAGCTTATTAGGCCATCCATTGTTCAAAGGTAACTAAGCCATAATAACCATTGTAATGGATGATATGATACTCAATACATAATGTTATTGAAATGGAAACAGTCTTTGGCATTCAGCCTACCCCAATATCCTGCGTTAAAAAAAAAAAGAGATGACAGGAAATTTCTGATATGAAAAAAACGACATGTCATGGATTAATGTGATTGATTGATTTATTATTGATTGATTTATTCTTTTATATCGAGGATAATGGAATAAGCACTCTTGTGCTTTTTTACATCCAGTCCCCGTGTGTATGCAGTTTTGTAAATGTCATCTGTTCCCACAGGCACACAATGGCCTACTCTTACGAAAAGCGGAACAGGGTTTAACGTGTGCGCAAGATGTTCTGCGTGCGTTCGCACATGGGGCCTCGGTTTATAGTCTCATCCGAAGGACTTTGGGGGATCCCGGGAGAGTGGATGTGTAATGTGTAATGTGTGAACAGATGACAAGATTGACAAAAATGCATACACACGGGGACTGGATGTAAAAAAAAAAGCACGCGGGTGCTTATTCCATTATCCTCGATATAAAAGAATAAATAGATGAATAAAATAAATAATTCCATTTTCCTCCTCTGAACTTCTATCAGGTCACTGACGTTTCTATTAAATCTTACTTTTCTACTTGGGTTCATCTCATTTCTTTCAGATACCTTTGATGAAATACCTTAACTACTGGCAGGCAGATTGTGTTCTCCTTCCTGGAAGGTATGGGCCGGGTGAAATGATGTGACAATAATGACAGGAAATAGAGAAACGCTGATCATATTGTGCGAGCTGGACAAAGCACAATAATATTGAATGGGATTCTGATTAGGCGTTGTCCATGATCCACCTGTTTGTCTGTCTGTTGGTGTATCTGTCTTTCTGGTTGTCCATCTGCGCTCGCTCGCTCTATCTCTGTCTCTCTGTCTCTCTCTGTCTCTGTTTGTCTGTCTGTCTGTCTGTCTGTCTGTCTGTCTGTCTGTCTGTCTGTCTGTCTGTCTGTCTGTCCTCTCTCTCTCTCTCTCTCTCTCTCTCTCCTCTCTCTCTCTGTCTCTCTCTCTCTCTCTCTCTCTTCTCTCTCTCTCTCTCTCTCTCTCTCTCTCTCTCTCTCTCTCTCTCTCTCTCTCTCTCTCTCTCACACACACACACACACACACACACACACACATGCACACACACACACACAGAGATACACACACGCACGCATGCACGCACGCAAGCAGGCGGGCAGACGGTCAGGCACACACACACACACACACACACACACACACACACACACACACACACACACACACACACACACACACACACACACACACACACACACACACACACACACACCCCTTCCCAGCATATATCATATCTAACATTAACACTTCCCTACACTGTAAAGAAAATTTACCTGGATGAAAACAAAAATATTAAAAAATGATCTGGTTTGTGTTTAACTACTGGGTTGTCTTTTCTTGGGCTTTGCCTGAAATTATGCTTGAATGCCGTATTGCGTGCTTTCAAAAATATCGTATTTTTGTTTATTTGTATTTGGATCTCAGGCACACAAAAACTAAGAGAAAGAGAAAGTGGAAAGACAGAATGGAGAGAAAGAGAGGAGACACAGAAAGTGGGGAAGGCTATACTTAATATAATTGTCATCACCATAATCATCATCGGGGACGGGATAGCTCAGTGGTCAGAGCGCTCGCTTTCCCCAGCCAAGTTAAGCAGCGTCGAGCGTGGTTGCCGATTGGATGGGTGACCGTTTGCGCGCCTTGGCTACAGTTAAGTTCCCTCAGTTCACCCAGCTGTGAATGGGTACCTTCCCTCTTTAGGGTCAGGGAAGGTAAAGCAGCGAGGAGAGGAGATGGGCGCCGCCCTCAACATGCTGGCCCCTAGAGTAGCTGAGGTCTCTGACGCCTCGCTCCCCTACGACCACACAGGTTATGGGACACCTTTACCTTTATCATTACCTATAATCATCATCAGACTTCTCGGAGGATTCTGCATGGTTTTAGGGTTATTTCGGCTGATAAAAATGGAGGTATAGTACAGAAAGGTAGAAGTTTTGTTTCCCCTACAACACAAGCAGACATTTTCAAGTCAGTAATGTTAATTCAACCCCATCAATCAAGCAATCAGACAGGTAGACAAGAGATACAGCGTAACACATGAAATTACTTTCTTACAGATAAGAAAGACTCTAAGTATCCCGTCAACCATCTTTTTTACAGATATATACGCTTTGTAGGAAATGGGTTTTCATACAAGCCTTGAACGTCTAGTAATAGTAGTAGGCACCCATCAGTCTCGGAAGACTATGGGATTGCGCTCTAGTCATTAGAGCGCAAAGCCTGGGTAAGAAAGTATGGAGCGTAAACTGTTACCCATGCAGCAGACCCCCCCCCCCCCTCCTCTCCACGTTACTGGAATGATCCATTGGAAAGGCAATGACCGATACAAATGGTTCCAGTACCGTCGTAGGAGCCTCCAGAACGTCTATTGACCAGGGATATAGACCACACAGAACGACCAATACAAAATTGATTTCTTGCCTCTGACGAATTTTGGTTCAACTCCAACAGACCACTGATTCTGCATCCGTTTCACATAGAAAATGGTAAAATAAGCAGGTCAGAGCTAGAAACAAAGATGTCTTTGAATAATATTTGTATCTTTATATTGACTGCTTATTTCTTGTTCTTGTTCTTGTTGTTCTTGTTGTTCTTGTTCTTGTTCATCTTGTTCTTGTTCTTGTTGTTGTTGTTGTTCTTCTTCTTCTTCTTCTTCTTCTTCTTCTTCTTCTTCTTCTTCTTCTTCTTCTTCTTCTTCTTCTTCTTCGCAATTCTTCTTCTTCGCAATTCTTCTTCTTCTTCGCAATTCTTCTTCGCAATTCTTCTTCTTCTTCGCAATTCTTCTTCTTCGCAATTCTTCTTCTTCTTCGCAATTCTTCTTCGTCATCGTCATTATCGTCGTTGTCGAACGCTCAGACATCATCAGTACATCATTTTCATCAGCACTGATCATCATGCAATTATAAAAACGCATTGTTGTTTGTCACCTGAACGAAAACGCATTGCGCTGTCGTTAAGCGCCTGACAAGTTCGGCCTTGCGCATCCGAGTTCCGCGCTTATGAGACCCTGCGTATTTATTCTTGACAAAAGGCAAACGTTTCCGGGTAATATTCTACACCCCTAAAGCAACCTTGAAAAACAAGTCTTTCGCAAATCCCAGCAGCAAGCAGGCTGCAAATGTAGCATGACTGATGATGGGCAAAGCAACTAATGGGGCCTGAGAAAGAAAAAAAAAAGCCGTTGTTTTTTGTGACAGGGAAAATAAATTTGGTTCCCTCTAAGCTCTTAATGAATATACCATTATGTTTCTTTCTACAGGCAGTGAAAAGTTAGCGGAAACTGTCAGAAAAAGAGTTGCTTCAAGCGTGACAGCGCTCAGTCAGTGGTGTATATGTTAGCTAATACTGTGGACACACGGCTCACTGATGCTGATATAGGGACCATGCTTTCTAAGCCCCCATCCTTCAAATAGTAGTAGTAGTAGTAGTAGGCACCCATCAGTCTCGGAAGACTATGGAGTTGCGCTCTAGTCTTTAGAGCGCAAAGCCTGGGCAAGTATGCATGGAGGGCAAGCTGTTACCCATGCAGCAACCCCCCCCCCCCCCCCCCCTCTCCACGGCACTGGAATGATCCATTGGAAAGGCAATGACCGATACAAATGGTTCCAGTACCGTCGCAGGAGCCACCAGAACGTCGCCATATACCTACAGCCCCGAGCCGCTCTGGGACTCCAACTCCCCGATTTTTCTTCAGGGATGGTGTCTAAACACGACCCCTGTGTGCATGCTGGTTATAATTCTGTCATCCGCTCCTACAGGCACACGAGGGCCTCTTTCAAATAATGACATCGAAAACATTGAGTCATTCTCTCAACATCGTCTTTGGCATAGTTGCTTCACAAATTTCTAACTTTTTCGTGGTAGCTTCAGTGTTGTGAGTTAATGGTATAAAGGTGAAAGAAAGAAAACGCAGTATTGTTGTTGTAGACGTATGTTGAAGATCGGAATAAGACTTAGTAGGGTTAAGAAGATTAGGTTTAAACAAAAGTCATTCACAAAAATGTCTGACATCTTGTAAAACAGATCTTTGCTTCACATCTGCTAACATGAGCATGCCAGTCAAAAGGACACACACACACACACACACACACACACACACCAGAGGTCACTTTTTAGTTATTGACATGTTATTGATGTGCAGTAAATAGGCTAACAAATACAAAAAACAGATTGAAAATCGGACAATTCTGTGCAAAGTTATTACAAATTGAAATGATAGACTACAGGATGTGACAAAATGAGAAACGGGCAAGTATTTTTCGTAACAGGTTGTCAGAATGAGGGCTTGGGTATTTTCAAAACACATTTAAAAGCGAAAGAAATATATATATAAAATATGCCTTGATATTTCATTATAAGGCAGATAAACGGATATACTTAAATAATCAATCAAAATCTCAAAATTGACAACTTGACCCCCTCCTGCTTTTAATGGCTCCTAGCGCATTTCGTGGTGGAGCGCCACATATATATATATATATATATATATATATATATATATATATATATATATTTTATATATATAATATATATATATATATATATATATATATATATATAACTGGTTACCTGCACATGTTTTTCTCTACATTATTTTCTCAATTATATGATTGGTTAAGTGGAAAATAGCATCTCTTCTGAGATCCAAGTAAAGGCCATCTTTTTTTCAACTTCTACTGCCTGTACCATCACTGAAAGTGTCTGGTAATGTTTGGGTTATCATTGTTGATCCATCTAGGACTAGCCTCTCAGCTGGGTACGGACTTAATGATCTCCCTTGCATCCTTTCTTATAAAGGATCCCCGAACATAAGGCACAAAGATTCATCAGGTGCGTATTTTCTTCTATATTCATTTTTTACAACATTTTTTACAAACATATTTTCTTTCTCTTTATATCTCATCATTTACTGGCAGCAATGGTAGGCCACAAGAATATTTACCTATTCTTAGGGTTGCAATTGACACCTCTGAATTCTAAAAAAGTGTTTTGCTCTTACCACAGAGGGTGAGTGAACTTGAAAACACTGCTGGTATCTCAGAGAAATGCTCCACCAGGAGCTGAAACTGGAGTCACATTAGACCCAATACATTATCCTTACTTTATTTATCCCCAAAAATACTTCTTTCAACGGTTTTTAATTTATAGTAGCTTATATTTCAATACCTATCAAACATTAATTTTATGATGAGAGTGAATTTATAATTGAATACCTGCACTAGTTTTTCCCCACATTAATTTAACAATTTATATATACATATATGTATACATACGCAATCTTATGAACGCCTTCAACATCCAAGTAGCTCTCCACGTAACATACTGAAGGAAACCATCACCCCAGAAACACAGCAGCCGTGTGATCCAGAGCAGCACTGTGGTCGGCAGACATCTAGTCTTTCGGATGAGACGATAAACCGAGGTCCCATGTGTTACACATCACTATTTAGCGCACGTAAAAAAAAAAACAGCAACAAGAGAGCTGTCTTTATCACAATTCTGTTGAAAAAGCCACTCAGAGAGGAAAAACAAATACATTTGCATACAGGAAAAAGAAAAAAATAATAATAATGGGTTGGCACTGCACTTGTGGTGACGCGCTCTCCCCAGGGAGAGTAGCTCAAATTTCACGCAGAGGAATCCGCTGTGACATAAAGTGGTATAAAATAAAATAAAAAGCAGAGGCGTGTTTATTTTCTCTGACGGCAGATAACTACCATCGATACTGGCCCTCTGTCTGATCTCCCTTAGAGGAAAACAATCCCAGCATTCCCTGAAAGATGTCACTTCCTGTATATATTCAACTGAGGAGGGTTTTTTTTATTTTACGAAAGGAAAAATTATCTATAGTGTAAGAAAGGTAAGAAAGGTAAAAAAAAAAAAAAGTGTGGCAGTAAAGCATATCAATAAAAATTCAGGTTTAGTATTT
>CM060321.1:6655015-6667515 GCA_030674155.1 Stramonita haemastoma | reverse complement strand
CGTAAGAGTAGGCCACTGTGTGCCGGTGGGAACAGATGACAATATTTACAAAATTGCATACACACGGGGACTGGCCGAATGAAAAAAGCACATGAGTGCTTATTCCATTATCCTCGATATAAAAGAATAAAATACAAAAACATTAAAAGTCTTTTTTTGTTGTTTGTTGTTACATTCTGCTATACTGCAGGTGATTTTTGTCTGTGGGGTGGGGGTGGGGGTGGGAGTTGTTTTTTTTGTTGTTGGGTTTTTTTGTGGGGGGGATCTGGGTGTCTTTTTTTGCATTTTGGTTTCTTCTTTTGTTGCAAGAGACTCTCAGATCAAGGTCAGTTAATTTTGTTGCATGATTACTTCCGTTAGATATTACGACGTATTAAAGTTGAATATCTGATAGTGTCATTTCTGCGCCAATGTATTTCTTTTTTAGCAAGAGAACGAGTGCTGCTTCAGATTCTGTGACAAGACAGAGCATGACACCGCAGTCCTTAAGAGAGGTGCTATCGTGTCGTGACCCTTGATGTCATAATACAGGTTTTGCAAAATTACGTGGGTCCCATTAAAGCAACAATGCCACTGTCCGTCATTCCTCCTAAAACCCCATTCTCTGTCTCTCTCTGTCTCTCTCTGTCTCTCTCTGTCTCTCTCTGTCTCTGTCTGTCTGTCTGTCTGTCTGTCTGTCTGTCTGTCTGTCTGTCTGTCTGTCTGTCTGTCTCTCTCTCTCTCTCTCTCTCTCTCTCTCTCTCTCTCTCTCTCTCTCTCTCTCCTCTCTCTCTCTCTCTCTCTTTTGAGGAGAGAGAGAGAAAGTACAGCTTAAGTATAACTTCAGATTGCATATAGATGTCAAACAAACCCAACAAAAAGGATATAATTATATCAAAAATATTTACACAGCCCTTTCTTTGTTTACCACAATACTTTAAATGAAAAAAGAACAGACAAAGATAAATAAACAAACAGAAAACAAAAAAAATCCCCTTAATTTGGAAACGCCCATTAAATTGGAAACGCCTCATAAAATCCAAACATAACACCTCAAAATGAATAAAAACCAAACTCCCCCCCCCCCCCCCAAATCTAGTATAATTCTGCATTTTTTTAAAAACACACCAAACTTCCCCCTCCCCCACCCCACCCCCCTCCCTCCAGTCGTGTGCAATTCTGAAAAATGCAGCATACATGTGAGGAAGAGAACAACATTGTCCTTAATTTGACGAGAGAGAGAGGGGGAGGGGGGGGAACTGATACACGAACAGACAGACGGACAGACAGAAAAATAGATGAACAGGTAGACAGACAAACAGAAAAAGAGAGAAAGAAAAAGACAGACAAAAGCAGAGATAGAAGAGATCAGAAACGTCACCAAAAGCAGCATGCAAATTTACTGCCAAAGCCAGCTTCTATTTCCGCGCGCTTTTTTTTTTGGGGGGGAGGGGGCTTCTTTTCTTTCGTTTTTTTCTTTTTCTTTATTTTTTTTTTTAAACTTGCGGCCTGAACTGTAAGCACTTTCGCTTTCCGCGTGAAAAGTGTTCATATATGTGTGGACTGGAGGTGCAGGGCAGTTTGCAAGCTGTCATTTCACACAGCCCCCTAGCTGCAGTGCAGACCACTGGCACTGCTGGGGAGGGAGAAAAAAGAAAGACTTCTGAAGACTTTGATTTTCAACTTACTGGTCGGTGAAGACTGAAGAAGAGGTATGTGTCAGTATTTTTTGTTATCACTGTCATTCAGAGTTTATATCTTTTTTGTAATAAAGAGTAATAGTAAGACTGGTAGACATAAAATGAGAGGGTTTTTTTATAACAAAATCTGGCTCTATATATACTCTTGGTTCATCCAAAGTTAAATTGTAAACTGAATGGTACCTCACTAGGCCTGACGACACTTCAAGTTTTGCTGTTGGTCCAATATTGAATAAGTAAGCGGTTTTTTCTTTTATTGACGGTCTGGTCTTTTTTGAAATCTTCGATTTTCCTTAACTATTAAAAGAAGGGGGTAAACTACTCAAATTCAAAACAAAATATTTTTGAAGTTTGTATTGCTATCTATCTGATTTTCTAACACTTGGTGCAATTTTGAGTGCTGGGAAAAGGATTGCGAAGGTGGGCTGCTCATCCAGTCTCCGTGTGCATGCTGGTTCATAAATTGTTCCATCTTGCACGCAATGGCCTATTACGAAAGGTGTAACAGGTTTTAACTTGAGCGCAAGAGGTTCTGCGTGCGTTTGCACACGGGACCTCAGATTATTGTTTCGTCCAAAGAACTTTCGGGATAAGCACAGTATGTCGGTTCCACAGCTTTATATGCCCATATGACATTTTAAACCTGTTTCGCTTTTTGGTAATCTGCTTTAAAGCGTTATTCTTTACTTTTGTGTAATTTGGGGGCGATAAATCAAACACAATGGCTGGCGTCCTCAGCACAGCCTGGTTTTATCGGCCTAAAGGAATGAATTTAATCATTAAAATATTTTCTCATTTATTTTTCGAATTGGTGGTGTGGGATACTTGAGGGAATAGGGTCGTGTTGGGTTTAAACTTGAAGAAAATGTTACTACTAGAGCCACAGAAACGCAATGAAATGAAAGTCCTTCGGATGAGACTATAAACCGAGGCTCCGTGTGCGAACACACGCATAACATCTTGTGCACACGTTAAATCATGTTACACTTTTCGTGAGTAGGCCATCGTGTGCCGGTAGAAGCAGATGACACGATTTATAAAAACTGCATACACACGGGGGACTGGATGTAAAAAAAAGCACACGAGTGCTTATTTCCATTATCCTCGATATAATAAAATAAAATGAAATAAAATAAAATAAAATAAAATGACAGCCCTGATATGGCTTTCGTGGTCAGTAGGGCTATAAAAAAAAACATAAAATGAAACAAAAGCTGGAAATCAGTGCCAGAGAACTGAAGACATGCATTTTGTTTCAGACTGGCCAAATCCTAAGCAGAAGACATCGAGACAAAGCTGCCACCCTGATGCCCAAAGCAGGGAATGTGCAGATCCTGGCAACTCGCGCTGACATCCTCGTTCTTCCGTCCTCTCGCAAGATGAACTGGTAAGATAATCTCTCTCTCTCTCCTCTCTCTCTCTCTCTCTCTCTCTCTCTCTCTCATCTCTCTCTCTCTCTCTCTCTCTCTCTCTCTCTCTCTCTCTCTCTCTCTCTCTCTCTCTCCCCCCCTCTGTCTGTTTGTCTGTCTGTCTGTGTCTGTCTGTGTCTGTCTGTGTCTGTCTGTGTCTCTGTCTGCCTGTCTGTCTGCCTGTCTGTCTGCCTGTCTGTCTGCCTGTCTGTCTGCCTGTCTGCCTGTCTGCCTGTCTGCCTGTCTGTCTGTCTGCCTGTCTGTCTGTCTGTCTGTCTGTCTGTCTGTCTGTCTGTCTGTCTGTCTGTCTGTCTGTCTCTCTCTCTCTCTCTCTCTCTCTCTCTCTCTCTCTCTCTCTCTCTCTCTCTCCTCTCTCTCTCTCTCTCTCTCTCTCTCTCTCTCTCTCTCCCTCCCTCCACGTCTGTCTGTCTGTCTGTCTGTCTGTCTGTCTGTCTCTGTCTGTCTCTGTCTGTCTCTCTGTCTCTGTCTCTGTCTCTGTCTCTGTCTCTCTCTCTGTCTCTCTCTCTGTCTCTCTCTCTCTCTCTCTCTCTCTCTCTCTCTCTCTCTCTCTCTCTCTCCTCTCTCTCTCTCTCTCTCTCTCTCTGTATCCCTGTCTGTCTCTTGTCTCTGCCTGCCTGCCTGTCTGCCTGTCTGCCTGTCTGCCTGTCTGCCTGTCTGCCTGTCTGTCGGTCGGTCGGTCGGTCGGTCTCTCTCTCTCCCCTCTCTCTCCTCTCTCTCTCTCTCTCTCTCTCTCTCTCTCTCTCTCTCTCTCTCTCTCTCTCTCTCTCTCTCTCTCTCTCTCTCTCTCTCTCTCTCTCTCTCTCTCTCGTTGGCGCGCGCGCATATTCTCTCCCACGACCGTATATGTTATGGGATACCTTTACTTTTACACATCAGATGCGTTCACACAATGTCGTAAACCGTAAACACGCTTGCGCTTGCGTGCACACACACACACACACGCACGCACGCATACACACGCACACACACATACACACACATACACACATACACACACGCACACGTACACACACACACGCACACGCGTAGAGTAGGCCATTGTGTGCCGGTGGGAACAGATAGATTCACACACGGGGACTGGATGTAAAAAAATCACATGAGT
Organism: Stramonita haemastoma; assembly: GCA_030674155.1. Lineage (NCBI taxonomy): Eukaryota > Metazoa > Mollusca > Gastropoda > Neogastropoda > Muricidae > Stramonita > Stramonita haemastoma. The sequence goes on along the minus strand of CM060321.1, from coordinate 6,663,304 downwards.
GCTTATTCCATTATCCTCGATGTAAAAGAATGAATACAGCAATATATATATATATATATATATATATATCATAATCTGTGTGTGTGTGTAAAAGGGTTAATGTAGACTATTATACTGATAACTGTGTTCATGGCCTTGTCACCAGATCTTCTCGGTGATAGTGATCCTTCTCACCAGAGATCATGGAGACGCCATCGCCACGATGTTGGAGCACATGACCCTGAACTTAGTCCAAGATCCCCATGACTAAAGTAGACAGATGTCAGATCTATGGGAGGGAAGGGTTTAGAATAGGGGAAAGGAGAAAGTGCTACATCAAATCCCTGAAGGGCAGACTAGTGCACAGCCTGGTTCCGTTGCCCAGGGATCTAGTACACAAATGTCATCCGTTTTCATCTTCCAGTGTGCGGAGCACAGGAGTTTGGGGGCTTTGGTATCAGAGTGGCGTTTACATGACCGCCCATCTCGGCAACACTACAGGGAGCAAAGGCGATGAGAGCAGGAGGGGCTGTGGTCCTTGTGGACATCCGCTAGCCGACTGAGAACCGACAGCAGACAGAGGTAGGGTTGCAGAGGATCCGAACATGCAACCCCTGTCTTGCACACTTTCCTTGCGTGTTTATACAGAGTATGATCTGTCAACGTGTGTGTGCTCAATGTCCACAAAAGTCGCCCAGTCCTTCCTAGTTTCTGAGCTCGAATCAAACTTTGTCCCGAAAATTCTCTGCAAGGCTCACTGACCACAGGGTTGAGTACTCCCATCAGTATCCGATCAACCTTTTCCGCAGTGGTCACAAAGGGAACGCACAAAGATTTGGGTGTCCTAAAACGGCACAGCCTGCCGACCCTCGCATACCGTGCTCACGAGGGGAAGGGACACCTCACGCCCCCAAACATTTTCTTAAAGCACTTCCCAGACCTTCTGGGTCTCTCCGTTCTTGCTCTGAATCCTCAGAAGTCTGGCATAGGTGTCGACAGTTGTCATGGGGATCGAATCACAGTTCTGGGCGTGTGTCTTTCGTCGTGGCTGCAGAAAGTATCCAGACAATCATGGTGGCTGCACAGCGCTACATATCAAGAACTCAAAAGCGTAAGTATGATTCTTTTTCGTTCCTTGGATAGAGCTTCGAGGTAAACCAATGGTGAGATTTTGCATAGACAAACCCTTTGCAATCCATTTACCTGCATCTCGACTTCGGGGATGTCTAAAGACACCATTATGCATGCGTTATTTCTTGTTTGAAGATTATCTATTTTTTGGCACGCGATGGCCTACTCTGCCAAAAAGCTAAATGGGTTTTAACGTTTCTGAGGATTTTCTGCGCGTGTTCACACATGGGACGGGTTTCTAACATGTGGGCAAGATGTGCTGTGTGTTATCACACGCGGCCTCAGTTTATAGTCTCATCCAAAGAACTTTTGGGACAGTGGGGATAGTGTTTTTGCAGAGATTTAATCCTGTGATCGAAAAATTCTGAACTAGTCGTAACGAAGAAACACATCACTTAAGTCGTCTTGCTATTGGTGGATAGGTAGTCTAGTGGTTGCCTACCTGTCTAGAAAGTGAAAAGTCCGGATTCGATCCCCGTTCTGCTGGAACTTTTTTTTTCCAGAGAAAATGGATTTATTTTAAACAGATACTGAATTGATTTCTTTGAGCATGTAAACTGTCCAGATTGTTCAAGGTGCTTTTTTATGCTTTTTGGTGCTGTTTTCAGGAGTTCTGGCGCCAGACCAAAGTACCAAGCATCCCAGGGGTCTGGAAGCAGTTCCAGACTGCAGGTAAGGATCAACAAGGAGGAGGAGGACAACACCCCCAGCCCCAGGTTTTGGCTGCCAACACCCAGACCTCCGTTCAAGAGATGTTTCCCTTAGAATCAACATCAGTGCCGACTACACTCCCCCGAAAAGCCATTTAAAGGAGACACAAATTGAAGCCCCCCCCCCCCCCCCCCCCCCCCCCCCCCTCTGTGCAAATGCAGAATATCTTGCACATACGTTAAACAAACCGTTTCGAAAGCGTAAGCCATTGTGTTTCCCCTAGAGTCAACATCAGTGCCGACTCCACTCCCCCGAAAAGTCATTTAAAGGAGACAACAAACTGAAGCCCCCACCCCCACCCCCACCCCCTGCGCAAACGCAGAACACCTTGCACACACGTTAAACATACCGTTTCGAAAGTGTAAGCCATTGTGTTCCGGTGGGAAGGACTGAAATTTGAAAAAAAAAACAAAAAAAAATGGATGCACACAGGTGTCGTGTTTAGATATCTTCCCCGAAGTCGTAATGCGGCTGCCTTCATGGTGAGCAAAAACTCGCATTTGCAAAATTTCAACATTGGAGAGCATCAAAGCTGGAACCCAGGAACGCAACAACAAAAGATCAAGTGGTGATATATCTTTTTTATGAATCTTTTGAAAATAGTTGAACTGTTTCTACTATTACGTTCTCTGGGACTGACTGGTAAATTGTTTTCACCAAAAACTCGAATGAATGAAATAATAGTGTTTTAAGAGTAGCTTCCCCTTGATAATCACTGTCAATGCTCTGATTTTTTTTTTTAGATATGAAACAAATTGTTCGCGATTATTGGAAAATAGTCCATGTGTTCCATAGCCTATGTAGCCCTTGGGCAGCAAAAGTGTCAGACTTCCATTTTTTTTGTGATGCAAACAAGCAATGAAATAGCCACTCCTTTTTAGCTGGAGTAGAAGTGTGTACTAAAAAGTCCTAAGAAGGGTCGCGGGATGGTTAAGACGTTTTTGCTTGCCAACAAGTAAACCACGAGGTTCTAGGTTCGATTCTCAGTCTAGTTCTTTGTTCCCATTTCGACAAGGTAAAAAAATATCTGAATGTCAGAGTCCTTCAGATGAGACTATAAACTGAGTCCCTGTGTGCGAACGCACGTAGAAAATCTTGCATACACATTAAAAACCCGTTCTGCTGTTCGGAAAAGTAGGCCATACTGCCCCGGTAGGAGCGGATAACCCCCCTCTCCCAACATGCACACAGGTGGCGCGAACGCGCGCACGCATGTGTGTGTGTGTGTGTGTCTGTGTGTCTGTCTGTGTCTGTGTCTGTCTGTGTCTGTGCCTGTGTGTATAAAATGGGTAGTTATGTGGAGGAGACATCGGGTTGGAAGAAGGGGCAAGGGAAGGGAAGGAAGGAATGTTTACGAGGGTATGGATGCATATTTAAAGCAGTGGGGATAGAAAAATCTGGCTGGTATAATTTTTCTTACGTGGTTTATTTTGGGCTCGGTTTTCTGTTTTTGGACTTTTAAAGGAATGCAACTTCTAAAAAAAAAAAAAAGGTCTCGGGTTTGAAACAAATTTGACCGGTCACTTGCACATATCTCGCCATTGGTAAACCTCGGAACTCTAGCCAAGGAATAAACCAAAAATTGACAGTAAAATCTGCTGTTGCTGGGACTAGGAATTCTGATTTAAATTTCCATAATACGAGCTACGTACCATTGTGTCTATAGCTACTTACCATTTGTCTATGTGCCTATTGTGTCTATTTTTCTAACATTCAGACCGACCATCTGACAGACAACCCTTACCCGCTATTAACTCTTTTAGCACTAACCTTTACACTAACCTCAACTCTAACCATGAGCCCCTATATGGACACAAAAGGCAGGTAGATATATGGTATATGCTGACGACACTTGTCTTCGTTCGCTCGTATTGGCTAGAATGCAAAGTGCCTGATCTTTTTCCATGCTGCTCCTCTGCAGGAGGTCTATGCCTTGCTGACCTCAGCCGACACATTTCCACTACAGGGCAGTTCATTAAGAAGTTTTCAAACGAGAACAGATATGCAAGAGAAAAAAAAGCACGAAAATAGACTGGGTCGGTAGGAAATAAGCAAGAGAGGATAGAGCCGAAGGGAAAATCAGAAAGCGAAGGATAGAAAAGAATTTTTTTGCACAGTGTTTTCAGAAGGTGGGGAAAGCTCTTTAGACTGAAAGAGCCCCAGCATTTTCGGGTGCGGGGGGGGGGGGGGGAGAGTAGTATGTTAACACAATGCATTTCATTTTTTTAAGCGTTAGTGAGAGGAGGGATGCTAGAATTTTAGCGAAAAGGTTGGGAGGAAGGGGGAGGGGGGGGGCAGGGGGTGGAGCCATAGTGTTTTTGTGCAAGGATAAGTGCATTTTAAAAACAGTTTATTTAAAAACAAAAATAGAGGGTGCCGGTTGTAGAATACCCAATTATTTGGCGAGGGGGTACACTTATTTTTTTTTTAAGATTTAAAACAGAAATGGGGGGGAACTGAAGTTATAAGGAATTATTGAACAATCATTGGATCAATGCACAGTGAGACTGCACTGCAGAAAATGGGCGTTAGTAAAGAGTAGAAAGTATGTTTGTGTGTTTTCATGTATGTGTGTGTTTATTCATCTATTAATTTATTTATTCTTTTATATTAAGGATAATGGAACAAGCACTCGTGTGCTTTTTTACACCCAGTCCCCGTGTGTATGGAGCATTGTAAATGTTATATGTTCCCTCCGTCACACAAAGGCCTACTCTTACAAAAAGCGGAACGGGATTTAAAGTGTGCGCAAGATGTTCTGCATGCATTCGCACACGGGGCCTCGGTTTATAGTGCGCGCGCGCGTGTTAGGGGGGGGGGGGGGGTCAAGGTGTTAAATAGAAAAAAATAGCCGTTACCGAAATCGAAAAAACATGAATATGACATCCGTGCGTGTAGCGGGGTTTTACAGAAAATTTGTTTGCTGGATTTGCCGCTGTAAAAAAACATTGACTTAAAAAAAAAACTCGCCATAAATTTGGAAAGGTGGAGGTGAAGGAAGTAGTGAAGTGTCGTATTTAAAAGAATTGAAGTATTTTTTCAAAAAATATTACGTGTACGTCTTATTTAACAAACTTGCAATATAAAAGGCAGGATAGCCCAGTGGTCGGAGAACTTGTTGTAAATGGGTGCCCGCCCTCTTTAGGGATAGGGAAGGTAAAGCAAGGAGGGAGAGGAGATGGGCGCCGCCCTCAATATGCTGGCCCCTAGAGAAGCTGAGGTTTCTGATAACTCGCTCCCCAATGACCACATAGGCTATGGAACACCTTTACCTTTTTGTGAATTAGAAAGGGCATTGTGACGTTTGTTTTTTTAATTTTTAGTGGATAAGGTGCAAGAAAAAATGTCAATTTTCATTCTCTACTATGTGTAAGATAGCTGGCAACTTGTGTTATTATGTCCTGTTACCTTATTTCCTTCTTGCCTTTTGCTTTGCCATAGGTCAGGGACATGTCCACTACCCATGTCATAGCACTCCCAGCCCATTAGTAGACTACTCCATCTGCATCTCTCCCACTGGCAGTTTTTGATTCCCAAATTCAACTCAAATAAACTTGGATCTCTATCACAGTTCTCTTATTATGTTTGTTATAGGTTGTTTTTTTTCTCAAAATGAAAAAAGGGGCAACAGGTTGGAGATCTCGTATTGTAATTAAACAAAAAACAAAAAAAATAATAATAGCGGAAAGATAAATTCAACAAAAACACAATAAAATGAAAGAATGAATAATTGGAGACAAAGGAGGGCTGGATGCCCCACACAAGTTTTTTTGTTATTAGCAAGACTGGAGTGAAGGACTGGACTTTGATCAGTGCTCATTGCTGCGTGGTAATTTCTGGTCTTGCTTCCTGGCATTGGTCCAACTTCTGTATTGTGCTATCTGTTATATATGCCTGCTTTTCTGAAAGCATGAAGCTCCACCTGAATATCTCTAGCAAAATTGCAATATAGCGAATGTTGTGAAATACTGTATTCTTGTGTTAATACGATGCGGTACAGTTTTAGATGAGCATTTTTTTTGTTTCGTTTTTTCTTAATTAGCCTGTCTTCTTGCTTTTAAATCTTTACTCTCACGATACCTGGGTTGTGTGAAACTAGAAAATGGTTTAGCATTTGTGATTTAAGTAATGGGTGATGTTAAACTGTTTACAAGCAGTTGTACGAAACACTTGGCTCTATTTCAAGCTAAGTCAAAATTTGTGTGTGAGCGTGGGCGTGGGTGTGGGCGCGTGCGTGCGTGCGTGTGTGTGTGTGTGTGTATGTATGTGTATGTATGTGTGTGTGTGTGCAAGCGCACGTGTGTGTGTGTGTGTGTGAGCGCACGTGTGTGTGTGTGTGTGTGTGTGTGTGTGTGTGTGTGTGTATGTGTGTGTGTGTGTGCTTTAAATTGATTTTACACAGGTCAACGTGCATTTTAGCACAGGAATTGTATTTTATTCATTTATATTTTTTATATCGAGGATAATGCAATAAGCACTCGTGAGCTTTTTTTACATCCTGTCCCCGTGTGTATACAGTTGTGTAAATTTTGTATGGAATTCTAAAACAGTTTTACATGGTATCTGTATCTAATTTTTAAGTTCAGTTAATGCGCTCCGCTTTGTTTGCTGCCCCTTCCCCCCTATAACATATCCCTCCAGGGTCAACAGTGGAGTTGCACCAGTATTACTGGAAAATATTTTTTCAGTTGTAACTGAGGTTTGGGTGCATTTTTAAAAACTGTATTGAACATGAAGCCGTTTTTCAAAACCATTTTACTCCAATGAAAACGTGAATTGAAAACCCCCATTATTTTTTATCAGTAGGATGTTAGACATGTTTTGCTTTTGGGGTTGCAAGTTTTATCAATGATTTCCTTGCTTTGTTAGTACACTTCGTTAAAAACTGATTTATTTTGCTTCTAACCCAGTTAAGCTTCTTCTAGAATCCCAACTAGAAATGTACGAAGGTGTAGAAAATGTTTGTTACCTATTTTGATCATCTATAATAGTGATGAAGATAATACATGTTCTTTTAGAGGACCAAAAAAAGTTGTTTGCTGCTAGTTTTGCTTCCATTTTTACTGTATGTCATAACAGCTCTGTATAAGATGGATATACTGTATAGATTAGAATGTTTAGACATAAGTGGTGAGCACACACCACAGGCACTTGACTTACTGACTGACTTTTTTTCCCTGAGAAAAATACCAGCTTTGCACAACTCCTTCTTAGAACTTGCAAGTTAAATTTATTCTGTATTTATTCATTTTTTTCAATTGATTTATTTATCTATTTATTTATTTATTTTATTTCGAGGATAATGGAATAAGCATTTGTTTTTTTACATTCAGCCCCCGTGTGTATGCAGTTTTGTAAATTTTATCTTTCGTTCCCACCGGCACACAATGGCCTACTCTTCCGAAAAGCAAAACAGGTTTTAACGTGTGTGCTTTATGTTCTGCGTGCGTTCGCACACGGAGCCTCGGTTTATAGTTTCATCCGAATGACTTTTGGAGAAAGTGGAGCTGACTATGTTAACTCCGGAGGAAAATTCATCTTAAATCAGATACGAACCCAGGTCAGCAGATCACAAGCGCATCACTCTGACCACTAGACCGTCTCTTTCAGGATGTCTGTGCTTTTTGGTTGTAAATATAACATGACTGGAATCAAGATTTTGTCACTGTTTTAAAAGCATATTCTGATAAACAGATCATTTTGGTCTAATATTTCAGTAGTGTGGTAATTCAAAAGGAACAAAAAGTCAGTTGGTCTGTCATTTGTGTCACTGCTGGTCAGAGCATTGGGAAAAGCCTACCTCCCCCTTCAGCAAAAAAGGCTGGAGTTAGGGTTGGGTAGCCGGCTCGCAGCTGAAATCAACACGAAATGGAAAGGAAATTTCAGAGCTACTTTGAAGAAACATTGTTAAAACTGGATGAAAAGTGATACAAGGAAGCACAAAAACACGAGTGTTTGTAATTTTACTTGGCTGAGTTTATAATATAGTTGATATTTTTGGGTGCTGATGTTCGGTTACTGTTGTGTTATATATCTGTGATATCATGTTTATTATTTATGAATGGCTTGTAACCTGCTTGAATTTCCCTCTGAGATATGTCTTCGAATTGAATTAACATGAAATATGACCAAACATAAAACGAAAACTTGATCAATGTCTTTGTTCAGAGTTCCATTCCTGACTGTTTGCAAGTGTTTTAAGTGTAAAGTATATGCACAAGATCTCAAATATTTATTCATACACAAGTTTGATCTGCATCTCTCTCTCTCTCTCTCTCTCTCTCTCTCTCTCTCTCTCTCTCCTCCCTCTCTCTCTCTCTCTCTCTCCTCTCTCTCTCTCTCTCTCTCTCCTCTCTCTCTCTCTCTCTGATACGAAACACAGTTGCAGACAGGAAAAAGAAAATGGGTGGCGCTGCACTTGTGGCGATGCACTCTCCCCAGGGAGAACAGAGCAGCCCGATTTTCACG
>CM060321.1:6642515-6650015 GCA_030674155.1 Stramonita haemastoma | reverse complement strand
GGAGGTACACACCTCTTCATCTTGTTCACTCACTTACACCACTGTCAGCATGAGCGTACAAAGAAATCACCGCCCCCCTTCTCCCCCCCCCCCCTCCTCCCCCCCCCCCCCTCTCCCCCCCCCCCCCCCCCCCCCCCCCCCCCCGTTACTTACACCCACCCAATACCAAAACCTCTCCCAGGCAAATAAGCACTAAAAAAAAAACATGTAGATGATTTCGATACTTCAAGGGATGTAACTGAGCAAGACAGAACATATCCAAATGTCAGGATTGCCATGGAAACGTGTAAATGCTGTGACTTTCCACACGCACAAAAAAACCCACTTTGATCCCAGAAGACAGAAATCCGAAGATTGGAAGGAAGGCAATTTCGGGGAGGATTTGTTGCTCACCAGACTGGTCATCACGCCTGGTGTGCTTGGCACACATGAATTTCCATTCTGAAAGAAGTAATTCCGGCATCATAAGTTGGATCCTCCCCTCCCCCTCTCTCGACGGTCAGAGCTGTGAAGGTACTTTCTCTCTAAGAGCCAGTGAGGATGATGTGTGTGTTGATTTCAAGCTCCTACCAATCCTTCAAAATAAAACACTCAACCATGACCACTTGCCTGAATATTTTCATAAACAGCGTTTCGTGCGTATCAAATACTAAAATGTTCTCCTTGCAAATCACACCCATCCCTATACAATCTCTCCACCAGGAAGACATAGTGACACAACATACTAAAAGAAAACCCTATCACAAGCATATTTTTTTATCTTCCTGACAAGCAGCCAGGATTGCGAGCTATGCATGCATAGGCAGCATTTTACAGAGCAAAACCAAGCTCAGCTTCTTTTTTTTTTACCACGATCAAAACCAGTAGGTACAAGATTTCTCCGCTCCTGATGCTGCCATCTGCCCTGCCACAGAATCAGGTGGCTTCTCCTTGACCTGCCACTACAGCAACAGCACAAAAAAAAGTTTCGAGGTTCTTTTTTTTTCTCTCCTTCTCTAGAAGAAAAAAAAAGAGAGAGAAATGGTGAGGGTAAGTGAGAAGGATGAGTGAGATAGATAGGAAGAGGATGGGAGCTATGAAGATAAACTAGGAGGAGTTACTCAGGAAATAGCACACCTAAACGAAAAGAACACTTGCTGTAGTGGAGATTTTTGCTGGGAACGTAGTTGTGTATGTGTGTGTGTATGTGAGAGGGGTGGGGTTGTTTTCTGGTTTTTGTTGTCGTTGCTGCTGTTGTTGTTTTAGGAGTTTGGGGATGGGCGGTGTTTGTGTCAATTTAGTTAATGTAAGTTTTGGATGCTTGGTTGTCTGGACAGGATGAGTAAGATGAATGACTTTTTTAAGACTACAAGCTCATTTGTCAGGGGGGGGTTCTAATTTGTGGAAATAATTTCAAATGCGAATGGTTTTGCATAGTAGCACTTTATCCAAAAACTCTGTATAGTTGGAGCCAATGTGGATATTTCTCCATCACATACACACGCGCGCACGCGCGCGTGCGCGCGCGCGCACACACACACACATATATATACACACATGTATGTATGTATGTATGTATGTATGTATGTATGTATGTATGTATGTATGTATGTATGTATGTATGTATGTGTGTATGTGTGTGTGTGTGTGTGTGTGTGTGTGTGTGTGTGTGTGTGTGTGTGTGTGTGTGTATGTGCGCACTCGCGTATGTCACACTTTGAAAAACATATTTCTCTTAGCCAGAGAGACACCACTACCCTCTGCAAAACACATGGCCTTGTCTGCTCTAGTTCAGTCTCTCTCAGAAAACAGTCACTGTAATCAAGGAGGAATGGTAAAACTTGATAGAATACACACGAACAGACGGCCGCATAGGAATACAGAAGGGAAATGTATTGTGTGTAAAGGAATACAGAAGGGAAATGTGGAGAGGAATACAGAAGGGAAATGTGGAGAGGAATACAGAAGGGAAATGTGCAGAGGAATACAGAAGGGAAATGTATGGAGAGAAATACACAGGGGAAATGTGGAGAGGAATACAGAAGGGAAATGTGGGGAGGAATACAAAAGGGAAATGTGGAGAGGAATACAGAAGGGAAATGTGGAGAGGAATACAAAATGGAAATGTGGGGAGGAATACAGAATGTAAGTGTATGGCGTGGAGAGGAATACAGATGGGAAATGTGGAGAGGAATACAGAGTGGAAATGTATGTGTGGATAGGAATACAGAAAGGAAATGTATGGTATGGAGAGGAATACAGAAAGGAAATGTATGGAGAGGAATACAGCAGGGAAATATATGGTGTGGAAAGGGAATACAGAAGGGTAATGTGGAGAGGAATACAGAAGGGTAATGTGGAGAGGAATACAGAAGGGAAATGTATGACATGGAGAGGAATACAGACAGGAAATGTATGGTGTGGAGAGGAATACAGCAAGGAAATGTATGGTGTGGAGAGGAATACAGAAGGGAAATGTATGGAGAGGAATACAGAATGGAAATGTATAGTGTGGAGAGGAATACAGGAGGGAAATGTGGAGAGGAATACAGAAGGGAAATGTGTTGTGTGTAGAGGAATACAGAAGGGAAATGTATGGTGAGGAGAAGAATACAGAATGGAAATGTATGGTGAGGAGAAGAATACAGAATGGAAATGTGGAGAGGAATACAGAATGGAACTGTGGAGAGGAATACAGACGGGAAATGTGGAGAGGAATACAGAAGGGAAATGTATGGTGTGGAGAGGAATACAGTCAGCAGTTCCACCTACGCTGATGCAGTCAAGCAGAAACCACCAAATGAAAGTAAAAAACTTACTGCCAAACCTAAACCCAAACACAAAATACAAAACAAAAAGGGGCCAAGATATTTCAGCAATACAAATCCGATTCGAAAGAAAAGAAAAACAGGAGCTCAAAAAGAACTGTACAAAATGACGTAATTTTAAGAAGTAAAAATGACATCATGAAGGCCACGCAAATCCAAAGAAAAAAGTCTACGACAAATTCAGTCTTTGAAAAAAGTTCCTCCATGCCTGTAGATCTTCCACGAGTGCTTGTACTACATGATTCTACTTTAAATAAAGTAAATCCTGTTCGTTTAGGCCTGTCTTATGAGCTTCAAGTGGCGGCAAGAAAGGCCTACACTGTGGACAGCATCAGGAGCGGTGCTGAAGAAGCCAGACAACACCTGCACCCTGCTCCTGATTGTGTCGTGCTGCACACGGGGATCAATGATCTCAAGGGAAAAGATGCTACACTATGTGGCAAGAACATGGCGTCTGCTGTGAAAGCCGTGCAAAGCATCTTTCCTCGATCACACATCGTGTGCAGCAAGGCTCTACCAGTTAAACAACAACATCTGGAGTCGAAACGCATGGTTTACAATGCCCATACATTTTCAGAGGCTACAGAACAAAATATTCAAAAGCTATCCTATGTAGACCATGAGAACATTCTTCCATCTAGACATCTCCAAGACGGTCTGCACCCTACAGAGCAGGGAGCTAGTCTGCTGGCCAGGAACCTGGGGCGACATCTGCACCGCCTCTACTGGGAACAGCCCCGGCGAAGGCAGAGAGGGGGAAGGTTCGGCGCTTCCAACGCTAGACAAGGCTACCACTGGTCTCCCAGACCCCACCACCTCCTGCCACCTCCTGGCTTCTGTCCTCCACTTCCGCCATGGCTTCCTGGTCCTTAGCTCTTTTGCTCAGCATTGGACTGCATCCTGTTTTAGTCCTTTCTAACTTGATTGAATAATTGTAGTTAAAATCATAGAAATGTTCAATTTTAGTATTTCAGCCACATCATGAAGAAAAACGGACAAAGAAAACCTGAATTATTTGAAGGAGTAAAGATTCTTCAATGGAATGCTAGGAGTATTGCAACAAACATTTTAAGTTTTGAACATTTTTTAAGTTGTCACTTTTATTCTATAGTAGCCCTGCAGTCTTTGAATGTTTGTAAAAATAAAATGCCCAAACTAGAGCATTTTTATTACCCGCCATTATGTAACATTGATGATGTTTCTAAAAAGGTAAAAACAGCCATATATATAAGGCAGGGTTTAGATTATCAAAAGTTAGCTTTGTGGCCAATACCTCCAGATGTCAAGGATATTTATTGTACTGGTGTGTCTGTCAAGATTAACAAATCTGTAGTATTTAATGTCTTATCTGTATATCTTCCCCAAGGTCCAAAACTTGATAATACTGACTGGCTTAAAAACGTAGATTTTACAAAGAATAAATGGGTGATATTGGGGGATTTTAATGCGCATGCCCCGTTTTGGGATTCGGAATGTACAATTGTTACCAATAATCGTATTGTGGAAAATATTATCGATTCTAAATTATGTCTTTTAAATGATGGCAGGATAACCAGAACACCTGATATTCACTATCACAAGCCTAGTGCCATCGATTTATCATTGATTTCCCCTTCTTTAGCACTCGATTGCAAATGGGATGTTAATAAAGATTGTCTTGGTAGTGACCACTTTCCTATTTCTATATCATTTAGTAAAAACATTATCCTAGATATACCGAAATTTGAAGATAAAGTTCCAAAGTACTTGTTTAATTTGGCAAACTGGGAGTCATTCCGAACACACCTTGACCTATATGATTTGGCAAGTGTGGAAAATGATGACATAAATATTTTCTACAGGCTTTTTACGAAAGCTGTTACGTCAGCTGCTGAGCTCTCTATTCCAAAGCGTAAAAATCAATGCAGTGGGAAGCATAAAGGCAATATATGGTGGACAAAAGATTGTGAAGAGGCAGTTCATTATAAAAAGAGAAATACAAAATATGGTTTAAAGATAGAACTGAAGAAAATCTTATCAATAGTAAAAGAGCTAAGCAGCTATGCAAGAAAACAATTGCAAAAGCAAAAAAGACATATTGGACAGAATTTTGCCTAAAGGAAGTATCAGAATCAAAAGATATGCAAAAGGTTTGGAAGAAGATCAATAAAATGAAAAATGGATTTCACTTACCAGCTTATCCAATAAAATTAGAAAACAATAGTTTCCCAAGCACAGCAGAAAAAGCAGAAGCCTTTAATACAATGTTTTCTGAAAGTAGTTTGACTTCAGAATTGTCACCTGATGTTAGACATAAAAGACAAGAAGAAGATGAACTATTAAATATGGGAGAACCTCCAGTAGATAATCTGCATTATCTAAACTCTGAAATTCAATACAATGAATTTGTTGAAGTCCTTGAATCTTTTAGAAGTAACAGGTCAGCAGTTGGTATTGATTGCTTGTCTTATCAAATGTTAATTAATTTGCCCAAGAGTTGGAAAAAAGTACTATTTTCATTTCTCCAAAAATGTTGGATAAATGGCACTCTTCCTAATGTCTGGAAGCAGTCGATTGTAGTCCCAGTTCTTAAAAGCGGCAAATCTCAATCAGCATTAAGCAGCTACAGACCAATTGCCCTCACTTCTCATGTTGGAAAAGTACTTGAAAAAATAGTTCAAAAACGTCTATGGCATTATTGTGAAAAAAACAATATAATTCCTATAAACCAGGCTGGTTTTCGAAGAGGGAGATGTACAACTGATCACCTAGTAAAGTTAACCCATGATATTAAAAAGCAGTTTTCCAAACGAAAGAGTACACTAGCTACTTTTTTTGATGTTAGGAAAGCATACGACAGGGTTTGGCATACGAGGTTATTATACAAATTGAAAAATATCGGCGTTAGAGGCATAATGTTTCAATACTTAAAGGATTTTCTGTCTGAAAGATCAATCTGTACCAAAGTGAATGGTGTATATTCAGACTTTAAATCTGTTGATATGGGAATACCCCAGGGAGCAATTTTGGCACCATTATTATTCTCTATTTTAATTCATGATCTTCCTCAGGCATTGTCAAAAAATACGACTATTGTTCAGTATGCAGATGACATTGCCATGTGGATCAACACTTCTCTTAAAAAGAATACGAAAAGTAGAGTGATAAAATGTGTTCAAAAGATTTATCAGGTTGAACTGAATAAACTTAGTAATTACATGAAAGAGAATGGATTGGAGTTATCTGGAGAAAAAACTTGTCTAGTTCTTTTTAACAATGGGAAACCCCCCCAAACACTACCGTTATTAACACTTGATGGGGTCACACTTCAATACAAACAAGACGCCAGATTCTTGGGAGTTCATTTAACTAGCAAGTTAAATTGGAAAATGCATATTGAAAATTTGATTTTAAAAGCCAGGAAACGATTAAACTTCTTAAAGATTGTGAGTGCTCAGCCGTGGAGTCAGGATACTAAAACACTCATGCATCTTGCTGTTTCATTAATTCGATCTAAACTCATTTCTGGTCAAGAAGTGTATTTTTCTGCTCCAAATTATCTCTTTAAAAAGTTGCAAAGTGTGGATAGCAAAGCAATTAAAATAGCTCTAGGAGTGCCGATTCATGCCAGTACATTAAAAACTTATACAGAAGCTCATTTACTTCCACTTTCTGAGCAAAGAATGTTATCTGTCTCTAAATATGTCATTCGAAGTCTTGCTATTTCAAATTCTGTTCGCGATGAAATATTTATTAATCAAAAGGATTATCCAAAAAGAGCTAGGAATATCTCCTTTTTGCAGCCAATAAGAAATTATACTGAAGACCTTTTGAAGGAAAATAATATCGATATATCAAACGTACCAGTTTTACCAGTAGTTCCCCAGATTCCACCATGGGAACATAAATATGCAAATTTTGATATTGACTACACAGAAACAAAAAAGGACACTAATCAAAACCTACTCAAAACTGAGGTTCAAAATCATATAAATTGTCAGTATTTAAACCATTTGAAAGTATACACGGACGGATCTGTCTTAGAATCGGGCATGTGCGGGGCTGCATTCGTTATACCTGACTTAAAAGAAAAAAGACCTTTTTGTATGGGAAAAGGTTTTACAATATTCACTTCTGAATTGTTCGCAATTCTTATGGCGCTAAATTATATTTCAAATATTTCTCTTGCGATTTACAATGTCCTTTTTTGTGTTGATTCAAAATCAGTTTTACTGGCTTTAAAACATTGGGACTCTAAACTGAGAAATGATCTTATTTTTGAAATCAAGTTCCTTGTGCATTCTCTTGCTTCTAAAGGTATTGGGATAACATTTTGCTGGGTGCCATCACATTGCGGTCTTTACTGGAATGAATTGGCAGATTCTCTGGCAAAACGCGGTGCTTCAGAATGTACAAGTGACTTAATGATTAATAGTATAGGTCTGCGTTTATCTTCATTTG
The DNA here is from genome assembly GCA_030674155.1 of Stramonita haemastoma. Classification (NCBI taxonomy): domain Eukaryota; kingdom Metazoa; phylum Mollusca; class Gastropoda; order Neogastropoda; family Muricidae; genus Stramonita; species Stramonita haemastoma. The sequence goes on along the minus strand of CM060321.1, from coordinate 6,642,768 downwards.
AAATTATTTCAATTCTTGCAAACTCTGTATATTCAAAGTTTTTTAGATTTCACTTAAATCGTTTGTGTTGCCCACGAAATATAGAAATTATAATTCATAAATTACGTCTAAATGCTTGGAAAACTAAATATTCAAAAGATGTTTTCTGTACTTGTTCTGCTATTATATCAGTCCACCATATACTGTTTGATTGCCCTGTGCTCATTGCCTCGTTATAAAAGCAAAGGGATAGATCTAAGGGGAAAATACGGAA
>CM060321.1:6635015-6637515 GCA_030674155.1 Stramonita haemastoma | reverse complement strand
ACCTCTAGACCACCGATCCCCCTATAGTAGTAGTACTGCTGCTGCTGCTGCTGCTGCTGCTGCTGCTGCTGCTGCTGCTGCTGCTGATGATGATGATGATGATGATGATGATGACGATGACGATGATGATGGTGGTGGTGGTGGTGGTGGTGGTGGTGGTGGTGGTGGTGGTGGTGGTGGTGGTGGTGGTGGTGGTGGTGATGATGATGATGGTGATGGTGATGGTGATGATGATGATGATGATGATGATGATGATGATGATGATGATGATGATGATGATGATGATACTGCTGCTTATGCTGCTGATGCTGCTGCTGCTATTGGTGATATTGTAGATTTTTGTTTGTTACAGATCACTGGCTGGGGTTTTAGGGTGGATAGTTGTTGCTGGCAGAAAGGGGTGAGGGGTTTTTATGTTTGTTTGTTGATATAAGATTTTGTTGATTTGTTTGTCTCAGCTCGAGATGGTGGATGGCTTGTTTGCTTGTGTTTTGTTTGTTTGTTTGTTAGTTTCCCTGTTTGGTTGGTTTTTTTCGTTTCTTTCTTTTTTTGCTTGTTTGTTTGTTGCATTGTTTCTTTGTTGTTTTTTCATGTAAACTGTTACACTGACAGACAGGATGAAGAGAATAAGGGGGGGACAGATGACGTTTACTTGTGTGGTATTTTATCATAATCATTCCAGATAATAGTAATGACAAGATCAAAGCTTTGATAATGATGATAATGATAGTAGTGCTGGAGTGATGGTAATGATAATGGTAGTGGTGCTGCTGCTTTTGATGAAAAGGATTAATGATTCATGATTGATAATGATGATGAATTTTTTGTTTACGATACCTGTATTATACTGGAAGTTTTTGATCACAATAAAATGGGGGAAAAAATACACAAGCAAAAGCAGTGCATCCAAATGATAACTAATCAAAATAAAAGATAAAACACAAACACACGCACGCACGCACAAATGCACAAATGCACGCACGCACGCACGCACACACACACACACACACACACACACACACACACACACACACACGCACAAACACACACACACACACACACACACACACATACACACACACTTCAATATACTGTTTACCCTGAATACCCGCAAATGCCTGTCTGATGTACAGAAATGTAATTTGCGAAAATAGATAAAAGCCACAAAAAGGCAGTTTCCTGCAACTGTTGCCAACAATAATGCAAAACACAAAACCTTTAAACTAGACAATTACGCCGTGGTTTTATCTTGTTTTTTTCTAATAAAAACCGTAAGTTCGGGATAGCAAAAGCAAGGAAACAAGCAGACAAACGTACGTGAAGCACAGAAACGGTACACAAAATAATGCTAAACCATAATTTGCTTTTTTTTTGCGTTGTGAACTAATATTACTTTGTTAAAGTCTGTACACCGTTTTAGCTTTGCTGTTGTCGAGAAACAGTCTGGCTGAAATGGCCTCGTGTTGTTTTTAATTACACTTCAACGCTAATTTACAAAAACTGTAATTGCTCATGCTACAAAAATGCTGCAGCAAACTCTTTACAAAAAGTTATGGTGCCACACACGCTGTGTGTGTGTTTGGAGGAGAAAAGTCTGTCTGCCGGATTTTCTCATTTTCAGGATTTTTTGGGGGTGTTTTGAGGGTTTTGTTTTGTTTTTTTGTTGTTGTTGTTTTTTGGGGGGGCAGATTTTTATGAGCTCCTTCCCAAGGATCTGTACAGCTGAATCAATCCATCACGAAATAACGAACATATCAATACTTCAGTGAAGTTAAATCATGGATCAGAATAGAATTAACATACACGATTGTTGAAAAATCAGGTGTGTCACTGCAATTTGTCTGTGAATTTTTTTTTACTTAATATAGAGCCATTTTTCATTTGAATGCATTTACTGCTGAAGCTCTGTGTAACAAAATTTGACTCTTTTCGGACAAAATCATATAAAAAATGACAACCATGATTGCGGAAGCGCCTTTGCAAGAATATATCGATTAGCGATCGATAAAGGCAGAACAGGAAAAATAAACAGATAAAACAAAAAAATCCTTATCTGCTCCTTTAAATCGTGTTGAGAGGAATACTATTTCTCATATGAAAGACACCACTTTGCGTATAAAAACTGAAAGAAAAAAGCTACTATGATTCTTGAATAAGACGATTAAAAAGAAAGGAAGACGTTTATTTTGTACCACTTTATGTCACAGTAGATCTCTCTGCGTGAAATTCGGGTTGCTCTCCCCGGGGAGAGCACGTCGCCACAAGTGCAGCGCCTACCCTTTTTTTTTTCTTTTTCCTGCATGCAACTGTATTTGTTATTTCCATATCAGAGTGGCTTTTTTCTGCAGAATTATGCCAGGTCAACCCCCTTGTTGCCGTGGGTTCTTTAACGTGCGCTAAATAGTGATGTGTAACACACGGAACCTCGGTTTATCGTCTCATCCGAAAGACTAGCGCCCAGACCACCACTCAGGGTCTAATGGATGGGGGGAAAGTTTTG
>CM060321.1:6620015-6622515 GCA_030674155.1 Stramonita haemastoma | reverse complement strand
TAGTTCTTTTCTTTGTCCTTTTTTCTCTTGGACTGTATGGGACAAATGAGAAAGTGTCAAAACAGCATCAAACAGGAAAAGGGACAAAATCAAAAGCAAAGAGAGGGATAGAAAAGAGGGAATTCATCGAACAGCATTTCCAGAAGGTGGGGATGCTGTTTATAGTGACAGGTCCCCGGCTTCTTCACGGGGGATGGTTAGAAAACAAAAGGTAGAAGGTAGAGTCCCGTCCCCCACATCAGGCGGACCTGTAGGGGCCATCTTCATAAGCAGCATGCCATCAGGAATTTGAAGGAAACTCAGACAGACAGAACAAGGGCTGGGAAGGAAGCCTACATAGTAAAGGAGTGAGTCCACTTTGCTGCCAATGCTCAGAGAGGGACAGAGGTTGGACAGGGTAAGCTGAGCATTGTCAAGAGACGAGTGCAGTCCCCTTGACCCAAGCTTCTGGTCTGAGTCACTGCTAGCTATCCCAAATTTCTTCAACATTTTCACGCCGGTGTACCAAACTTTTCTCTTAGCGCACTGCAGTTAAATTGTTCCTTTTTATCTTTTTTTTAAGAAGTAAACCCATAATCTGTTCTAACCAAACATTCTGAAGACTTAATTTAATCTTACATAAAATATTTTTCGTTTCCAAAAAATCAAAGTATTTCTCAAAGAAAGTTACCCCAAAAATGTAGGTTTGAGGGTTGGAGGGAGGAGTGCTTAAACTTCAGACTAAAAACAAGGAAAAACTATAAATAAATTGCGTGAATTAAATTTGGAAAACTAGGGGTCTCCGCCCTTGAGAAAGGGGAGACTGTAGAAACTAAAGCGAGGCAACAGGTGTAGATAATTAGGACCAGTTTACGTAGATAACCTCACAGGTAAACCCCAGTTTGATCACTTTAAGGGAAGGACGCCAATTAGACTACAGCATTTACCCAAGCTGTCTTCCTTCCGTGTAAACACAAATACAATTTGATCCTTTTCTTCCTGCTGTTGGGAAAAATCCCATTTTATGTGTTGTTTGTTTTTGCTGTTCACTTTGGTAGCTTGGTGTTGTTGGTTCGCTCTGAAATGCTGTGTTGACAGAGTCTGCCTGCCTCTTGCGTCGAAGTCAATATCATAAGGACAATAATGTTTTTTTTGTGATGTCTGAAATCTGTATTGATCTCAGTTCGTGTGTGTGTGTGTGTGTGTGTTGTGTGTGTGTGTGTGTGTGTGTGTGTGTGTGTGTGTGTGTGTGTGTGTGTGTATGCGTGTGTGTGTGTTGTTGTTGTTGTTGTTGTTGTTGTTGTTGTGTGTTCTTCTTCTTCTTTCTTTCTCTACAACTTTCAACATTGTGAAGATTCTGTAGACTTCAGGGTGTGTGTATGCTGGGTATATTCGTGTTTCCGTAACCCACCAAACGCTAACATGAGTGACGGGATCTTTAACGTGCATATTTGAATCTTCTGCATGTGTATATACACAAAGAAAAATTAAGACACTGGCAGGTCTGCACTTGAAGTTGACCTAGGAGATCGGAAAACATTTCCCACCCTTTATTCACAGCGCGGCCGAGATTCGAAACCCACGACTTCATGGACCCATGGTATTGAAGTCGAACGTGTTCGTCTTAACAACTCGGCTATCACGTCCATCTGTGTGTATGTCATTCTGTCTGTGCATGTGTTAGTGACTGTGTTTGTATGTGTGAGATGACGCAGTTAGAATTTTTTTAAGCGCAGAAATGTGGTCAAAACACCAGAAAAAAACAGGGGGACACCTGCACCTTTGTATTTTGTATTTTATACCACTTTATGTCACAGCAGATTTCTCCGCGTGAAATTCGGGCTGCTCTCTCCGGAGAGAGCGCGTCGCCACAAGTGCAGCGCCTACCCATTTTTTCTTTCCTTTTCCTGTCTGCAACTCTATTAATGTTTCCCTCTCAGGGTGGCTTTTTTCTACAGAATTTTGCCAGGGACAACCCCTTGTTGCCGTGGGTTCTTTTACGTGCGCTAAATAGTGATGTGTAACACACGGGACCTCGGTTTATCGTCTCATCTGAAAGACTAGCGCCCAGACCACCACTCAGGGTCTAATGGATGGGGAAAAAGTTCTGGGCCCAAATGGATTCAAAACACCGCACACTCCGACCCAGACATTTTGCTTTCTAGGCAAGGCGCGTTACCACATAGACCACCGATCCACTAAAAGAGAGACAAACTTTTGCACATTTTCAAAGGCCAAACTCCGGGCAGGGAAAGGGTGTGTGTGTGTGTGGTGTGTGTGTGTGTGTGTGTGTGTGTGTGTGTGTGTGTGTGTGTGTGTGTGTGTGTGTGTGTGTGTTGTGTGTGTGTTTGTGTGTGGTTGTGTGTGTGTGTGTGTTTAGAGGTAACAAATCTTTTTAGAAAGCAAAAACTATAAATTTTGAATTCTGTTCCTAGCTGGACATTTTCCTCCTACCACTGGAAAACGAAATATGATGCAGGTCCTAGTCTCATAAAAAAAACTGAAGTGGTATGTAGTTTTT
>CM060321.1:6616485-6619915 GCA_030674155.1 Stramonita haemastoma | reverse complement strand
GGTGTGTGTGTGGTGTGTGTGTGTGTGTGTGTGTGTGTGTGTGTGTGTGTGTGTGTGTGTGTGTGTGTGTGTGTGTGTGTGTGTGTGTGTGTGTGTGTGTGTTGTGTGTTTAGAGGTAACAAATCTTTTTAGAAAGCAAAAACTAATAAATTTTGAATTCTGTTCCTAGCTGGACATTTTCCTCCTAACCACTGGAAAACGAAATATGATGCAGGTCCTAGTCTCATAAATAAACTGAAGTGGTATGTGTAGTAGTCTAGTACACACGCATATGCACGTAAATATACATTTTGAACAGCACCAGTAAGAGCTTTCACTTGACTAAATTCTCTAGTAACCTGAACCCCCCCCCCCCCCTCCAAAACAAAATACTGATATACAGGCAGATACAAACAACGACAATGTTCGATACGCCTTACTATGGCAATCTTAAGTTACTTTTTAAAACAAAATCTTCAAATTTAGACCAAAAAATAAAACTACCTTTTTAAAAAAATAGCAACAGTGTTTAACAATGCTCATACAAAGATGACGTTAGAACTGTAATTGTTTAAAAAAAAAATCGAGGCAACCATCAACACTTCTAAAGACCCTCTAACAGGTATCCAAAAAAAAAATAACAAGAATGGTAAATCCCCATCACCACACTATCTAGCCTTCAAAAGACTGTGCTATTGTAATACAAGGTGCTAAAAAAAAGCAGGACAAAACACAAGGCTTAAAGAAGAAGACAAAAAAAAAAACAGAAAAAAAACCTACATCAAAGACTGGATAGACATGGTGTCTTGCCCATTTGCAGAGAGCAGCAGAGAATAACAAGGTTTGACTAGGGACCGCGAAAAATAAATCTGCTGCTGCAAAAAAGGTCATAGTGCCCTTGTGACTCAGTGCTGAAAGATATATCAACTGTCAAACCACTGAGTACAGTATGATGTTTCCTGCATGTCACAAGCTATCAACTTGCGTTTGGTTTGAATACACCGACAGACAGACAGACAGACAGACAGACAGACAGACATACAGACTGACTGACTGACTGACTGACTGACTGACTGACATAGATAGATAGATAGATAGATAGATAGATAGATAGATAGATAGATAGATAGATAGATAGATAGATAGATAGATAGATAGATAGATAGATAGATAGATAGATAGATAGATAGATCGATAGATAGATCGATGGATAGATCGATGGATAGATCTATAGATCGATAGATCGATCGATAGATCGATCGATAGATCGATCGATAGACCGATAGATAGATAGATAGATAGATAGATAGATAGATAGATAGATAGATAGATAGATAGATAGATAGATAGATAGATAGATAGATAGATAGATAGATAGACAGAGAGAGAGAGAGAGAGAGAGAGATAGATAGATAGATACATAGATACATAGATACATAGATACATAGATACATAGATACATAGATACATAGATACATACATACATAGATACATAGATAGATACATAGATAGATACATAGATAGATACATAGATAGATAGACAGACAGACAGACAGACAGATAGATAGATAGATAGATAGATAGATAGATAGATAGATAGATAGATAGATAGATAGATAGATAGATAGATAGATAGATAGATAGATAGATAGATAGATAGATCGATAGATCGATAGATAGATAGATAGATAGATAGATAGATAGATAGATAGACAGGTAGGTAGGTAGGTAGGTAGGTAGGTATTTAGGTAGGCAGGCAGGCAGGCAGGCAGGTAGGTAGGTAGGTAGGTAGGTAGGTAGGTACGTACGTACGTACGTACGTACGTACGTACGTACGTAGGTACGTAGGTACGTAGGTAGGTAGGTACGTACGTAGGTAGGTAGACAAACGGTCTCAACCACTCAGCGATAGCGTTCGACAAAATAGTTCAAACCAAAGGTTCTGATGACATCCCACAGAACGTATTTTCGGTTTCAAATTAACCCTCATATGGGAGTTTAAAAAAAAAAAACTTGGCAGGCAAATTTAAAGACAGTTTCTTTAACGGCTGGAACGAAAGACATAAACAAATAATTGTTTCAAAAATAATCAGGCAGGGGGGATGTACCATCTGTAAAGGTGTGGAAAACTGGAACCACACGGCGGATGCCAATAACTGGGAACAGTTTGGGGAAAATAAACTGAATGCAAAGCCTTATGTCGACCCCATAAGCAGAATTATCCAATTAGATTACGCAGTTTCTGGAAGTTTTATTTTCTCTCAAATAAACACTAAATATCATGCTATGAAGATTTTCTCCCTGGGTCCATCCTGAAACTCTGAGTAGTGGTTTGTTGTTTTTTGTTCTTATTGTTTTTTCAAGGTATTGGTAGTATTGACTAAAAATAATGTGAAATCTTGTTTACACAAGCTTCTCTCTTACTGTGTGAGATCAATGTACACAGAAGAATGTTCTTGAAGATGTCTGAAGTCTGTAGTCATGATTTGTGACGCCCCACTACGAAATGAGTCGCTTAGCATCTGACCCATGTTTCAGCTAGTAGCCATGAAAGGCAGGTGGTGGTCAAGTTGTCGATTTTAAGATTTTGATTGATTATAAAACTATAGCCATTATTCTACCTTGAAGTGAAATATCAGGGCATAATTTTTGTTTCCTTTTGCCTTTAAACGTGTTTTAAAAAAATACCCAAGTCTTCAATCTGACCACCTAATTCTGACCGCTTAACTTGTCAATTTCTCATTTTGTCATTTCCTGCAGTTCATCATTTTCATGTTGTAATAACTTTTGATAGAACTGTCCGATTTTCAATATGTTTTTTTTTGCATTGTATAGCCATTTCATGGCAAATTAATACTGTCTATAACTAAAAATTGACCTCCGGTGCAATGCGACTCCTTATGTGGTGGAGCGTCATTTTGCTTTTAGTGGTGAAAGAGGAGGAGGACAGATGCAATGAATGCTGGCCATCACCTGGTCACTATAGGAGAAGGACGTTTATCAGTAAGATGGTTTTCTTTTCTTTCTTTCTTTTATTCTTTTATGTCGAGGATAATGGAATGAGCACTCATGTGCTTTTTTTACATCCAATCCCCCGTGTGTATGCAGTTTTGTCAATTCTGTCAACCGTTTCCCACCAACACACAATTAATAGCCTACTCTTTCGAAAAGCAGAAACGGGTTTTAACGTGTGTGCAAGATGTTCTGCGTGTGTGTTCGCACACGGAACCTCGGTTTCTAGTCTCATCCGAAGGACTTTTGAGGGGAATGGAGTCGGCACTGGTGCTTTTTTTCATTCTACAACACCTTCATGTAATATTTCAGTTTCGTGCAGTAACACGGCAATCAACGGACTCAAGAGAAAAAAATCCCAATATGGGGCTAAGCAGTGATGACTCAGCCTGTGGAAGTTATTTCCACTTCCACATCAACACACTCCTAGAAAACTTAA